>PYAF01000136.1:1051978-1071700 GCA_007407185.1 Glycine tomentella | reverse complement strand
ATTTTAGATATTCATACACATAAATTAGACAAAAAAAACCTTTTAGGATATTTAATTTTTAAAATTTTGTAATATACGAATCAAATATAAAAAGAATATTCAATAAAATTATTAATAAAATTTATGAAATCATCATTTAAAATAATTTTATATTACCTCTAAATTTACTAATATAAATTTTACGCAAGAATGCAAAATTATATTCAAATAGTTACTTTTGACCCAAATAGTTTGATTAGTTATGTTGATTTTATAATTCTTTCCTTCATGTTATTTTGTTTATATTTTTTATCATCTCTTTTTATATTCTATACATTTTTGTTATTAATATAAAAGAAAATGAAGTAAGTAGGACGTTTCTAAAATATAAACAAGTGACTAAAACTATGAATAACGATAAAAATGTTTGAATAAAGACGTGTGTATAATATAACTTTTATTTTGTTATTTAAAAGTGATAAGAAAAAAAAAAACTTGGTATTTAATTTGCTGATGAAGAGATTTGAACCATATACGCGCACGCTCTGAGATGGGTTCAGCACACAGCTAATTTTCAATGGTTTATGTAGTCCTGTTTGCTTCTACCACAACTATTTTCAGAGTAATTTTAACTTTGAGCAAGATTTTATGCACTAATAATTACTTGACCCATGTTTTACTATGCATTACGACGGAATGATTTTCCGTTTAAAGATGCTAAAATGTACTTAATGTAGTGTATATATATATATATATATATATATATATATATATATATATATATATATATATATGTTTTTTTTTCTTATGAGTACGTAAAAGTGTCCAACAACACAGCACAATTCCTGCTTAGGGCCTAACTTTTCTTTTATTTTTCAATTTAATATCTAACCAATTAAATATTAAATAAGACTTAGAAGATAATGTAGCATTCTAAACTATATATATATATATATATATATATATATATATATATATCAAGTGGAGACTAGTGACATATTTTAGGGGGAGACTTGGAAAAATCTCCAATAGTGAAGAAGTAAAAAAAGTTTATTCTATATTGTAAGGCAATGCCATTCATATTTAAAATAATTAGAAAAATAATGAGCACAAACTTGCAATTTATGAAAACAAAGAACTGCACTTTGATAACAAACTTTTAAAAAGTTTAACTAATCCGTAACTTTTGCACTTTGTGTTGATTAGAGATGAAATAGAGAAAAATAAAATAGAAAAAAGATAAAAATAAAACAGAAACGAGATAGAAAATTTATATTGTTTGAACAAATAGAAATAATAAAAAGTGAGTTTTTTTTTTTGAGGAATCATTTTTTTTTGGATTCCACTAAATTTATTTTACTTCATTTTCATTTTCGTCCCAGCTAAATCAAAAGTTCTCATTTTATTTTCTTTCACTTATTCCCCATTTATTTCCTTCCAAATCACTCTAAACAAGAGGAGGACTTCAACTTATATGTAATTGACGTTAAAATCATAGTGTACTTGAAGGGGCATTCAAATTGGGTTTAAATGAAAAAAGCGATCATGTTCTTAATGAAGAGAAAATTGGATTTAAAAATGCATACCATGAAAGGGCATTCAAATTTAAACACACAAAGAAGGGAATTGCTTTCCTCTTTCCCTGCTTGCTTTCTTGGCCAAGACAATTTCTCTTTACATGGTTCAGTCTCTTGGAACCTCTACCTTGTTTTTAAAATTTTAAATTGGCTATAATTTCATTATTCCTATATATCAATATATCAAATATCAAATAATTTTCTTAAGTCAATATTCGTATAATAAATGTTTAATATCATTTTTATATTTTTGATATTAACCAAAATTTGTACTACTTAATATAATAAAAATTAATATAATGACACTTTCAAGGGAAGACTTGGAAAAATGTATAGTCAACCCATCATGACAATAATGTATGCGTGATTGACAAATATAGCTAATAGGAAAAAGTCACCATATTCTACACGCAAGTGTCTAAGCAAGTGTCTGGTGTGGACTCTTTTGTGTATTGTGAAAAAAGATTCAAAATAAAGTTTATTGTGTGTTTCATTTGTTTAAGGGGAGATGGATCATATTAATTAAGACCGCAAGAAAAAAGCTAATTTAAATGCTGCAATGAGAACAAATAATAATAATTATTAGATTAAGATTAAAAATAATATATTATTAAAATTAAAATTTAATTACAAATATATTATAATATTATCATTGTCATTATCTTCACCAATGTTATCATTATCTCTATCCTGTGTCCTGGTCACTACTAATTTTTACTTTGGCTGCATTTGTAGTTGTTGTTATAGTACAACCTCTTCATATACGATAGTTCAACCTTGAAAACCAAAAGCAAGGGGCCAGAATACTCAAAAATATGATGGTTCAATCTCTAATTCAATTCCAAACATTGAACCGAGAAAACAATGAACAAAAGCAGGAGAGTGATCTATTTTAAGAAGTAAAAAATGAAACAAAATTTAAAATGAGAATAAAATTTAAGGAAATTGAAATTTATTGAAATCAATTGAGATTTGAGTTGTGATTTTCACATACATGCAAATGAGAAAATATTAATAAACCTATGATAATAATAATTATTATTTCTTAAAATAAAAGACATACATAGTTTGAAAATTTAAGTGATCACAGTGTAATTTAAACACAAGGGGTCAAATTATTTTGTTTTAATTATGACAAAATGATGATGATAAATTCATTCATTAAATATTTGTGCCTGTAATTTTTTAATTTATTTGTCTCTTGGAAAATTAAAAAATGAGGCACTTTCTTGAGGCAAATATTTCAACTCAATTAATGTCTTTGTCAAATCGAAGTTTTGATTACCAGAAAGATACAAGTAAATTATTGATTTAATACGTGGTAATTTATATTTCATTACAAGCACAACGCAAATAAAACTAGAGTCTTCTTCGAAAAATCAAAGCAGTATCCCAATTCACAGTGAAATGTGAAGCAACCATGATTGGAGTAATGCAAGAGGATGAGGTCTTCAAGGAGCTGAATGTAAATGAAAAGAAATAAAATTCTTAGTTGGAAGAGTACTAGTAATCTTTTTAATCTATTTTATTATTAATTTAGATTTAGTAAAAACTATAAATCAGGATAGATAATCATTTAATAAAAAATGAAACCCACCAAAATTTGTATTTTTTTTAATAAATTTTGTCTACTAATAAAGAGTATGTATCAACATATAACAACAATTAAGTTGTAGTTTTAAGTTTCATAATTTTATTTTAAATCAAACATGGAAGTAACATCTTATTTTTTGGAATAAAAAAAAATATTTTTGAAATCTTTTTTGAGAACATTTTTTCACTCTTATTCAATTTTTTTTAGAAAAGGAAACAAAGTAACATTTTTTAGTAAAAGTGAAAACAAAAAAACATGCTCACTTTCTCATAACAAGAGTCCTTTATTAGTTTATTTGTCTTGCATTTTGCATTCATACAAATATTTATACAAGGCAATTGTTAAATATACCATGAAATGCATTTGCATCAATTGATTAGAAAATTTGTTAATATGTATAGAGATAAGAAGCATAAAATTATACTATTGTAATTTTGATAACTATTATATTATTCTATAATTTTTAACTGATAATGTTTTCTTAAAACTCATCATTGAATTGATTTTTTTTTTACATTGATCACATATGCAAATTTCATATTAATCTAAAACTATTTGATACCATTTTCATATAAATTAAAATCAACATAATATAAATATTTCAAAATATACTAAAATATAGTTATTTGATTATTTTCTTATTATTGTTCAATTTTGATCAAATTAACCACAACCAATTTTAATAACAGGTAAATATAATTCAACGGTTAGATTAATAAAAATTATATTATATAAAATTATAAAAATGATATACTAATTATTAACCCTCCTCATATATATATATATATATATATATATATATATATATGTACATGTATATATGTATGCATATTTTGTAGTGCAAAGTTGGATCCATGGGGCGTTCCAAGTCCACATGAGTAATTCAATGCTAGATTAAGCATGTCCAGTTGTGCTCAGCCCAAGAAAGTGATTAAGTGAGACAGTTATGACCAAGTTTAAACATGGGTAAAATTTTACTTAAGCTTGAGCGAGAACAACAACTTGACATTGCAAGAAAAAAACATTGTTATGATACAAAATTAGAGTATAATTAAAATAAATAAAAATATATATCATATTATTTCCTCTACAATACAACCCATTTAATTTTCAAGTTTTTCTCATTGGATGTTGACATATATACTTTCTTACTAACAGGTTTTAAGTTGATAATATATTTTCATTGCATTGCCATTCCATTCGAATAAGCGATTAGGCTAAATTTTTTGGTGACTGTAATTGAAGATTTGCTGGTTGGTTCAATATATTGTTATGTTTTACTTCTTTAATAATACAATAAACTATATCCAATTGGTTTTTCATTGCTTTTCATGCTATAAGTTGATCTTACTCCTTTTCTTTACTATAAAGTTGAGTCAAACAACTATAGATGAATGACTAAAAAGTTATTTATCGCTTAAACAGTCATGCCGATTATCTTTTATGCTATGTTTAAAAGAAGCTAATAATGTAAAGTTGAAATTAAGAACATAAACAACTGATTCAAATGGTAATACACTTCTCTACTCTGCTATATATACTTCACTAATATCTCACATCTGAACATAAAACAATTAATGTACATGGGAGCATCAAAGTCATTAATATTGAACAGTACTAACAAGTAAAAACAGGAGAGTGTTGTTGGCAACACAACTGCACTAAGGTGTAGCCTATTGTTCATACCCTGTGTACTTCCTAATCGTTTCATGATCAATCGAATAAATATTTCTTGCTTGGATGAAATATGGAAACCACAACTCTTAAGGGATGCTTTTACTTTCGCTTTTGATGAGACTTCAGTTATCACAAACGAAATCCAAAAGTGATTCCAATAATCGATACTGTTGAGGGGCCATATCAAAAAAATCCTAAACCACTATTCATCTTAGTCAGCCACACATGACTTGTATCCAATGAGTCAAAAACTCTTTCTATCACAAGTGTTTTTTTTTTTATCATTGATGATAACTGTTGCGTACTCGGCAAGTGTACCGGTCGCTCAAGTAATACAGTGATAAAGAAGGGGATTTGTCGTTCCCAACGAGGATTGCTTGGCCAAATAAACTATAATTTTGATCGATAAGTTGGATACCAAATAATGAAAGTAATGTTGTGGTTGTGTGTATGTGAATCGATTGACGGAAATTAAAACTAAAAGCAAGTGTAGTTGAATATCAAGTAATTTAGAAAATAACAATGTGTAAGGAAATGTAGCTAGGGCAGCCCGCACTCAATGTGTCTCTCTATGAAATGATATTGAAGACTACGTTCTATTATCCAAGTTCTTCAACCAATGTGGTATTCTAATATTAACTAAGCTTTGATGTCTCTTCCACTTAGTTCTTTAACCCACCATCCAACCCTAATCTCTTAGTGATCTTAAGCAAGTTAAGCATTAAACAAACACATAAACAAGTAAGTTGCAAGCACCCACCCCTATGTCTAGGTGATGTTAGCAAGTTATCACACTTAGGTCTGAAACTAAAGCCCCAATATGTCTATTGTGAACTTAAGCTCTAAGCTCTCAACTAGGTTAGCTAAGTCTAGACAAGAGAAGGAAGAGAAGTACAAAGTGCAATAAAATAACTTGTAATAAATGAACAATAGCATTCAATACATCCAATAAAGATTTATATTAAGTGCTTTGGCCCTAACCACAATAAATGCTCAGCCAAACCTCATAATGGGTGGTTGAGTTACAAAAAGAAACATTCCTAACTGAAGCAAGAAGGAAGAAGATGAAGGAGGAACCCCACCTTGGTCTTCAACCTCCAACCCTAAACTAAGAGCGCCCAAAGCTTCTAAGCCCTAGAATGGTGTTTTCTCCCCCAAAAATTCGTGCTTTGAAGACTGAGGAAGAGGTATTTATCAGGTAGCATGTGAAAATCCAAGACTGCCCTCCTTTACCTTCGAAATTGCACAGACAGCAGAGTTCCACGCCTGGAGCGTGGCTTCCCACGCCTGGGGCGTGGCATTCCAGACAAAATGGCAATTGGAGGCACCTTCCCACGCCTGGGGCGTGGCTTGGCAGAGAAAAATGCTTATGGAGGCTGCTTCCCACGCCTGGGGCGTGGCACTCCAGAACTTTCCAAATTGCTTGGATTGTGCTATTTCCTGCTTAGAAAAAGGTTCCAATTAGCATAACACTTGAAAGACATGGAATCATCAACAATTATCATGATTATGTGCAATTCTAAGCTATTTATCAATGCTTTTGGGCTTTTAGAAGCTTGGAAAGGACCATATGCTGGATGCATATCAATAACCTCGTATACACATGAAAACAAACCGGTTGTAATAGCACCTTTGTCCAATTCAAAAACTGCACCGAAGAACAACTTCACTGGCTTACCATACAACCTTGAAGACACTTTTAGAGAAATTGAACCATTAGTACTCTGATGATGAAGCCAATCTAGGATGTTGCTCCCTGGAAGCATAACTTCATGAACAAATTCCTGAAGCATAAAACTTAATTTTAGTTTCTTAATACTTTTCTGGAACACGGGCAGAGAGACATAGTAAGCATTTAGTATTTACCTCATTGTGCAAGAGATTTGTTATGTGGTCCTGGAACTGTGTATTCATCAGTTTATTGCAGTTAATGAACATCATTTGAGAAAACCTTGATAAATTCTCTGCACTGTAATTTGGTGAGTTGGATAATGTTGGGAACCTTTCCATTGATCTGCAATTAGTGGAAGTTTTGGAAGCTCCTTGAGCTTACAGCAGTCAGTGAGATCAAGAGCAGTAAGGCATTGAAAATTATGAAGGCTATTAGGGAGATGCTAAAGCTTTTGGCAAGAATCTAAGAATAAGACTTTCAGCCCATTTAGATATTCAATTGACTGTGGTAGTTCTTTTATGGCAGTCCCTTGGAGAAGCAGTTCTTCAAGATGCACCATTCCCTCAACAAATGGGAATGTTATTAGAATTTTTCAGTGAATCAGTTACTAAGTTAGGTGCTTCTACTAATTATTCCCTTTTATGATTAGAAATCAAAAGAACAGAATGCAAGTTTATCAGATATTATTAATTGACATTATATGAGAAATTGTAGTATTTGTTGGCAACGTGAGAATGAACCACACATTAAGTTAGTGATATGAATGAAAAAACTGCGACACTCAGCCAGATACAAAAATTTGTCTTCCTTTTATAATCAAGAAAGGCAAAGAAAAAGCTTCCTACATATTATTTCATTTGTCAATATTTGCCTATCTACTGTTGAAATTCAAATGCATTTGCATACTCTAAAATGTAAAATTAAAAAAATAAAATAAAAAAGAAAAGAAAACAGACTCTGGAATATTCCATTCCATTACAATTTATCAGTTCCTTTTAATTTATGTGAAAGTCTTTCCAACATAAATTGGGGTAAACAATATATGGTGTTATAATTATTTTTATTTGGGGAGTTACTAAGATACCTTTTTCCCCTATAGAGATCATAAAAGATTCTTTATCAAACACTTATGTGTTATCTGAATAAAAAAAAAAATCAACAAAAGATGCCAGAAGTTTGGTAATAGTAATGTTTGGATGACAGGAAAGAAAATAAAGAGAAAATTAAACATGAATAACGATGTCATTTCTTTTGTTTAATTGGAAGGAGAAGAGAAAAAATTGATTTCGAGAAACAAAATTTTTCTTTCATTTCACTTTCTTTTCAATTCAAGATTCAAATTTATTTTTCTTCTTATTTTCTTTTCACCCAACCAAACATGGCATAAATGTTTGAGAAGTCATCAAAATACCTATGTAAACAAAAGCATGAAGTACAAATAAGGTACATCATACAATTTTTAAACAACACTTACCCATCTTCTATGTGCTAGCCAGACAAAGTAGCTACTTCAGATAGAGCTTTCCTCCACCTTTTAACTTTGTCCATATCATCTCTGAACTTGTCTTCATGTTTGGTCAAAGCTTCTTGAAAGCTTCCCTGCTATTCTCTTACCTGAGATGGATTAATGTGATAAAAAACCCGGGAAAACAAGTTGACCTTTGGAATCCTTACACTCAAGGATCTTACGGAGTTCATCTAAGCAAGAAGTGGAAGAAGCATAAGTCTTAGACAATATGACAAGTGAGATCCTTGAGTGTTCAATAGCTCGAAAAAGTGAAGGTGAAATCTTCTCTCCCCTCTCGAGCTCCTTGTAGTCTACGAAAGTATTAACTCCCTTTTGACATAGAGAATCATAGAGATGACTTGTGAAACTCATGCGGGTATCATACCCTCTAAAACTCAACAATACATCATGCTCCCTTTTGAGGAATCAATTTTTTTTGGACTCCACTAAATTTGTTTTACTTCATTTTCATTTCCTTCCCATCTAAACCAAAAGTTCCCATTTCATTTTCTTTCACTTCTTCCCAATTTATTTCCTTCCAAATCATCCTAAACTAGTGGTGGACTTCAAATTATATTTAATTGACATTAAAATTATACCGTGCTTGAAGAGGCATTTAAATTGGATTTAGTTGGAAAAAGTGACCATATTCTTAATGAAGAGAAAATTGGGTTTAAAAATGTATATCATACTTGAAGAGCACATTCAAATTTAAAGTTAATTAATCTATTTGCCCTACATATCAATGGACCCATTAATGATTTTTTTTATTAAAGTGACCATATTCTTAATGAAGAAGACAATATATATATATATATATATATATATATATATATATATATATATTAAAACAATTCAATTCATACCAAAAAATAATACTTTCTATAATTTTAAAAATTCTTAATTGGCTATAATTTCATTATTCCTATATATCAATATATTAAATATCAAATATAGAATAAGTTTTTTAATTCAATATTTGTCTAATAAATTTTTAATATCAATTTTATATTTTTCATCTATATTAACCAAAATATGTACTCCTTAATATAATAAAATATGGATATAATGACACTTTTAAGGGAGGACTTGGAAAAATATATAGTCAATCTAGCATGGAAATAATGTATGATTGACAAGTATAGCTAATAAAATATCATACTTAAAAATGACATTCAAAAATTGGAAAAAGCCCCCTATTCTACACGTAAAAAAGTGTATGGTGTGAGCTTTTTTTGTGTGTGTGGAGAAAGATTCAAAACAAAGTTTATTATGTGTTTCATTTGTCTAAGTAGAGATGGATCATATTAAGACCTAAAGAGAAAGGTCAATTTGAAGATTGAAATGGGAACAAATAATAATAATTGTTGGATTAAGATTAAAAATAATATATCATTGAGATTAAAACTTAATTATAAAAATATAATGTAATATCATCATTATAGTTGATTTTATTACTGTTGTCATTATCTTTGTCACCACCATTTATGTCAATGTTGTTGATATATATAGTTATTATTACTACTAGCTTATACTTTTGTTATTGTTGTCAATATCATTGAAATTTGATGGTTCAACCTCTACATATATGATGGTTCAACTTTGAAAACCAAAAGCATGGAGGCAGAATATCAGAAAATATGATGGTTCAACCTCTAATTCAATCCCAAACACTATGAACCTAGAATAAAATGAACAAAAACAGGAGAATGGTCTATTTAAGAAGCAAAAATGATGCAAAATTTAAAATGACAATAAAAATTTAAGGAATTGAATTTCATTGAAATTAATTGAGATTTGAATTGCGATTTTCACATACATGCAAATGAGAAAACACGAACAAACATACGACAATTTGTCGAGATAAACGAGAGAACTAGTACCTCTTCGTATATATGAGTCTTGCTCCATTGGACTTCATTTAAATGTGTTTCTTTGTATTTGGTTGATTAAACAACTCTACAGACCTCTGGATTTCTTGATAGACGTTTAATAATACTATCTTCAGTCCTATCTATAAAAAACAAAAGACAACACATTTTTTTTATTCTAATTATAAGAATCATAAGACTACTTTATTACTAAATTTGTAATAATATATAATTCGTAAGACAATATTTATTGATCTTCATATCTTGCACTTAAGAAAATCCTTAGTCTTAAAACATCCAAACGTGTATGGTTTGTCGCCAATCAAACTTGGTGGTAATTAGGTAGGATTATTTTTGCTTTTGAAAATTAGAGTGTTTGACTTGAATGACAACTTGATCTAGACGGGAACAGCTTATAGGTTGTATCTTGAAACTTTGGTGTTGTTTCTCTAGATGTATATACTATTGGAAATGCTCTTTATATAAAAACTATTAGACTTAAGTGTATGGAAAGGATCTAAGAGACCTAAGTTTAGATTTTTTAGTCTCATATATAATAATCATATTTGTTCTAGACAAAGAGAACACTAGTCATCATCTCTCTGAAATAGAAAAGTGTCTACAAATTTTCTCTCTCCCTTATTATTGTATGAAATATTCATTGAAATCGATTCTCCAAATGCTAATTTAGCCCAAAACCACTTTGGAATATGACCGGTGAGGTTGCTGCAGCGAATACCCTCCCATTGGCAGCAGTCAGCAGTTTTCCAAGATGAGAGCATGCCATCGTCATCCAGAAGAGCAGCCTTGAATTGGAGGAGTGCTTCCCTCTCACTCTCAATGCACATAACTTGCTGTTGAGCAGAAAGAAGCTGCAACATCATCATCAAACACACCATAAACATTATTATGCTTTGTATGAATTTGAAACCATCTGGATTCATGGTTGGCATTTTGGTGGTTATCATTACAAAGCCAAAGTGATTGATGAAATAAACTCAATATTAGAATAATTAGTATGATAGTGGTGAGTTTAGCATTGCCAATAGGCATGCATATATAACATCCAAAAGATTTTGAACGTTTGGTTGAGATGGCGAAAGTATAAGGACTAATTTTTTTATAATTTATCATAACGAACAAATTTTGAATTAATATCTAAATAATAATAAGTAGTAGGATGATTTACAACAATAAAATCATAAAAAGATAGATGATTTTGTAAAAAATGAATAATTTTTTTATAATTTTTAATTGAAGTCGTAATATAAATTTGTGACTTTAAAAAATTGTTTAATTTTTTTAATTAATTGTTTAAAAAATGTTGTTGTTGTGATAAGTTTGTTTATTTTTTTTATATAATATATTATTTGTCTATAAAAAAAAACGTGTTCAAAAGCGACAAAATAAGAAAAACATGATCCACGACTTCAAAAAGTTCTCTATTTCAAGAAAAAGAAAAAGAAAAGACGACTTTGAATTGTGAATACAAAAGTAACAAAGCTGTTTGGTAATGGAAGACAGTTTGTCAACAGTTGGGCCACTGATATAATGAGTCATTTGCCAAATTTCTTCTTCCTGTGTTTGTTGCACTCATATTTATTTTTATTATTATTTTGTGTTCTTTATTTTCATTCATTTATATATTTATCCTATTTACATAAAAATATTTTTTTTTACTCTTAATAAATAACAGTCAAAACAAAAGTTTTAGATATTCATACTTATAAATTAGACAACCAAAAATCATTTTTAGGATATTTAATTTTTAAAATGTAATATACGAATCAAATATAAAAAAAAACTATTCAATAAAATATGTGTTTTAATTCATGGTAGAACATCTGAATGTATTTCTTTTGGATATGTAACAAGGAGGTTGGTCCCTTATGATCAAGTTTCTTGCTTAATTTTTTCTTTTGTTTAGCAATTTTATTGTTGTAAGAATTCAATTTTTGTATCCTAAAGATGTATATATGTCACTATTTGAGTCTATTCGTGACTATATGAAACTTTTATGCAAAATCCAAGGTCATAGCGTGAAGAGGACATAAAAACGATCAGAACTAGAAGTAGAACCAGAACTAGAGGGTGTCCGACATCCTTTTTCCGGTGGTTCAAATGGCCGCCTGCTCCTCTCTCCATGGATGTTCTATCCATATGGTGAGCTAGGTGATTGGAGGTCCATGACGAATTGACTCGAAAAACAACAAAGGGAGAAGATTTTTTTGTGGAAACCATGGATTATATTAAAGTTTTATAATTATCATTTTTTATGAATAGATGAATTTTATGTGATAACATGATTTGTGAGATAACATGTCATATATAAAATATTTGTGTCATATCCTAGTATTAATGATCAATTGATCATGCATATATTTTGTTATGTTAATAATAATTTTGATTGATTTACAATTAAAATTATTTGATTGATAATCATTATTAAATTAGTTTATTAATGGTTATTATGTCTCAACCACTAGATTAATTATCATTATGACAATAATGAGATAATTTAGAAAATTAAGGTTTAAGATCGTCACACAATTAATTTTCATTATTGATTTTGAATTTAAATTATTTTATTTATGATTATTATGTCCCAACTACTATATTAATGATCATTAATTATGACAATAATGAGATAATTTAGGAAATTATTTTTAAATGATTTTGAATTCAAATTAATAATCATTATGAATTTCAAATTCTAGATTAATGATTAGATTAATTATTTTGAATTAAAATTAATGATCATTGTGAATTTCAAATTCTAGATTAATGATTGGATTATTTTTAAAAAAAATGATTGTTGTAACGCCCCTTCAAAACCAGGGTCATTACCCAGCCTTAATTACTATCATTAACAGATAAACATCAGAGTTTAAGCAGTTTGGAAGCATACCATAAAACAAAAGGGCATCAGCAAATGCCATCATCATATACACTGTACATATAATATGGTGAATATACATATAGTTTTTGTGTCTTAGTACAAAACTGTACATACATCTCCCCTCAAGGTACAAAATAAAATCGAAGGCAAATACAAAACATCTGAGCTACATGCTCATGTCATCTAGCCTAAGGTTTACAAATCATAGCTATCCTTGCATAAGCTTCTTGCCTTGGGATCTATCTGCTCCTCCTGAGGATTCACCTGCAAAACATAAGTCCCACACAAGGGGTGAGATATAAAATCCTAGTGAACTCAGGGCCCTTGAAGGTATTTCCTTCCCCTGGTTCACTTTCCAACATAAACACAGAAAGAGCATATCTAAGCCATTCATTCTCAGATTCAACCAGAATCTCAACCATACCATCATCAAGCAATCAGCAATCTCAATTCTCATCCACCTGTCAATAACCAGGTGTCTCAAGCACTGCCTACAACCGTTCATAGCATAATTCACTATCCTGCAGAGGCTACATCTAGATATATAGGAACCTCTCCTCTCAGGAGGCTACATCTATATACTAGGAACATCTCATGCCAGGATCTCAATTATCTACATGAGGCTACATCTATATATATAGGAATATCTCCACTTTAGGAGGCTACATCAATATAACAGGAACATCTCATGCCTAGATCTCATATATCTAGCGGAGGCTTCATCTGTATATATATAGGAACATCTTAATCAAGAGGCTACATCTATATATAACAGGCACATCTCCTTCTAACGAGGCTACATCTGTGTATATAGGGACATCTCTGTTCAAGAGGCTACATCTATATCACAGGAACATCTCGTAACTTATCTCAACACAATTGCCTGAGGAGGCTACATCTGTGCATATAGGAACATCTCCACCCGGGAGGCTACGTCTATATCACAGGAACATCTCACAACAGGTCTTACTGTAACACCCCGTGTATACCCGGTGTATTATCATTATATAATCATCAGATTAGCGCTTAAACAAGTCAATTAAAAACCTTTTAATAAAACATATTTATCTTGCGGAAGCATAAAACCAAACCATATTTCTTGATAACATTATGTATGGAATAACAACCCACAACAAGCATCAACACAAGCCCCTGCTTAACCAGATCATACAAACTAACCATAGGCAGATAACACAAATATCTCAAAGATATACACAGGAGGAAGCATAACAGAACGAAAACCAGATATATATATATATATATATATATAACAACTGGCACTCGAGGTGCATACACAATAATAAGCGTCCGAGCGCTTTCTGATCCCGAGGATCCTTCCTCACATGAGGGCATACATATACATCACATGTCTTCCCTCTACAGGGGTACAAAACATAACAAATACAAGATGCTGAGCCGAGCTCCAAGCATACAAAACACCAACATAGCTGAGCCGAGCTCCAAGCTATCCTCTGCTGCCCGAGGCCAAGTAGGTAACGTCTCTACTGGGGCCTCCCGCCCTGAGACTGCTCCCCTCTGCTAGAAGCATCACCTGAAAAACAATAACCCCACACGGGGTAAGATAAACATCTCAGTAAGCTCAGGGTCCTTGGAGGCATCTCCTCCACCCTGGCTCACTCATCATGACACAAGTCATTAGGGAAATCACATCCATCTGGGCCGCACCGGCCTCTCATACAATATACAAACAAGCTATCTAAGCTCTATGTACGGCGGACCGAGTCAAAAGCCGACCTCAGTGTGAAACCGGAATTCACACCCGTGCCATCCCATCAGGTGCTACCCCTTAGCATGGATGCACGTATATGGTACCTCCGAGACTAGGCACTCACCGCGATGGGACACATCCTAGCTCTTGGCCTCAGGGAATCTCCGCATCCCGGGACCGAGTCAACTAGAGCCAGTCAAACTAGGAGTTGCGCTCTCTCCTAGGGAGGTCCATATATATCATAATGGCCAAAGGATCTAACAACAGGCTTAATACATCTATCAAGCACAGATACAAGCATGTATATATATGAGCATGCAATAACCACACAATGCACGAATCATGAATGAAACCACTACTCCCGCGGAGTATGGTAGAGCACACACAAGTGGGAAACATCCCCAAGGGTCCAGAACTTACCTGGCAAAGCCGCGCTCTGCAGTTCTCCCCGTGCTCTGTGGCCCACGCCACTGACACCCTCGGTGTCACGTCCTATCAAGGCACACACACAACAAGTATATCAACATACAAGCCATACAAGGCACAAGCATTACGATTCACAACCGCTCAAGCATGAAAGGACTCACAATCCTTTCCAAAACCACACGTCATCTACCCTATGGTTCAACAAGGTTTGGCATACCCTAGCATCACCACAATAGCCTCTCAAGGCAAAACAAACCACCATCCAAGGCTCTAGCATGTTCACAAGTGGCCAAGCAACTCAACCCAACATCAACACATGCATCACAAGGAGCCAAGAATTCAACATTCACCAAACTCATATATGAGAGCTAATCCTACATCCTCACAACATTCTAAACACATGATTCAACATGACCCAAAGCTAAAACAAGCTCTATCAAAAGTTGGTCACTATTCACCCAAAACCCCAACTCATGAATCAAGAGGTAAAGCTTAAGTTTCTTACCTCAAATGACGCAAGAAAAACCCACGGACGACTTCCCCTAGCTTGGGTACTCACGAATCGTTGTCGTTTCTCGCCGAACTCAAGTTCCACGAACTTCCCTTGAGAAAGGGATTCTTTGATTTAGGGGTTTTCAAGTAAAAATGAGGAAGGATTCAAGCTCAAGAGGTGATTCTCATCACAAAACAAGCTTAAGGAAGTGTTTTTGGTGAGATATGGTGAACGAACCAAGCTTGGGCACTCAACAATGGAGGTGGGAGGTCTGAGGAAGAAGAAGAGAAGGTTGGCGCTCAAAAATCGCGAAATCCCACTTATATAGTGGGTCTGCCCGAGCTGCGGCGCCACCGGCGCCTGCCCCGCGCCAAGAGCGCCGGCCTCCAGAACCTCTGGCGCCAAGAGCGCCACCTCTCGCGCCAAGGGCGCCATCCTCCAATGATCCCCGCGCCACAGGCGCCAGCTCCGGCGCCAAGAGCGCCACTCTCCAGAGGTTCCCACGCCGTCAGCGCCAACTCCGGCGCCCAGAACGTCAACCTCCAGAGGTTCCCGCACCACTGGCGCCAACTCCCGCGCCTGGAGCGTCAACCTCCAGAGTCTCCTGCGCCAACCGCGCCAACTGGGAAAAACTTCCAGTATCTGGCACCACCAGTGCCACCCAGGCGCCCGGAGCGCCAGCTTCCAGAGGGCCTGGCGCCATCCGCGCCGCAACGACGCCATCAGCGCCACTCTTTTAAACTGTGGCGCCATCAGCGCCATCCTGGCGCCAAGCGCGCCACAATTCTGCAGAAGAAATTCTGCAGAATCTTTGCCCAAAAACCTCCTGAATCGCGCCATATGCGCCCTAATTCGCGCCAAACGCGCTGGGACTTAGGAATATTACACTTACTAAATCCCAAGTCATCTATCCTACTACCATAGGATTATATCCATTCATTCCCAGAAATCATAGTCCATCTAATAATCAATCACGCCTATCACAGGCTGAATAGTTCATAATCATATAATCAATCTCACATCACAACATTCATATTCAATTCCCATAGTTCATTAAACATATCATAAGCTAGACAACTCATAACCATGGGCATCAGTCTCACATCAAAGGATTCAGATTACATCTTAATCATCTCAGATCAATACATACCATGCCTCCCTTACAAGGTTCAGCTTACATTTCAAGCATATCAAATCAATACATATCATTTCCCCCATCACAGGGTCCAAGTCACATATTCAGCATTTCTGGTTAACATACATCCAATCCCATCACAGGGTACAGCCATACAATCCAGTAGTCATTCACATTCATAATCATGTTCCACATACATACAGTTACTCACGTCAAAAACCATTCCTCCAACTGGAGCATGGTGAAACACAGCAAAGGACATACAACAAGAACCAAGAGCTTACCTGCTCTAGGCAAAACACCGGCTTCCCCGGTCTCGTGGCTACCACCACCAGAGATATCAAGCTCACGTCCTACATAAGCAAACACACAACGTATAAGCAACGGTCCTAAGCCGTTAGAACGAAAGGAACTACAATCCCTTTCTACAGAATCCATAACCAATCACTTTACAAGTGATTCTCGGATCCTCACTAGGATCCTTCTCAGCCTAACCAAGGCCACAGAGCCTCTCCTAAGACTCTGTTCAAGCTAACACAAGCATATCCATACCTTAGCCTTATCATATCCAAGCTCAATAATACAACCCATATCAGATCATAAACAACATCTATACCATCCCAAGAGCACTTTATCATCAACTCTAGGGTTCACAATAACCACACATTCACCCCTTTCCCTATGCATGTGTAGCTCAGAGCCAAAAATCAAACTTCATCAATAATGATTTCTGAAAGCTCTAGCATCATCAACACAACCCCTTGAACATAAAACTCTACAGGACCCTGGGCTAATTCTAACTCCATCACATATGGGTCACTGTTCATGCAAACCCCCCAAACTCAAAATCAAACGGAGAAACTTGAGTTTCTTACCTCAACGGCGACAAAGAAGACCCTAGGACCACCTCTTCGAGCTCCGGTGTCCTTCCCACGCAATGAGTCTCAGCCACTCTCAAGTTCTCTGAGCTTTTCCTTGGGAATTCCAAAACTCACTCAAAAAGGGTTTTTTGAAGAGAAAGGATGAGTGATTCAAGCTTCCAAAGTGTTTCTCTCACAAGAATAGGCCGTAAGAAGGTGTTTTGGTCAAGATATATGGCTCAAGGAAGCTTGGGATGGTCAACAATGGAGGTCTAGGGTAGAAGGAAGAAGAAGAAGCCTCTTTCCCTTCAGTTTTCGCATTTTGGGCTTTAAATAGTGGCCCTGCCCGACCTGGCGCGCTCTTAGCGCCAGCCTGGCGCCCACCGCGCCACATTCCAGAAACTCAGGCACCATCCGCGCCAGCTGGAAAACTTGGCGCCCCTGGCGCTACATTCCAGAACCTCTGGCACCCCCAACGCCACATCCCAGAACCTCTGGCGCCCCCAGCGCCGCATCTGGCGCCATCCGCGCCAGCTGGAAAACTTGGCGCTCCTGGAGCCACATCTGGCGCTCCTGGAGCGAACCTCCAGAGGCTCCGCGCTCCCAGCGCGAACTTGGCGCTCTTGGTGCCACTTCCCCGAGAACATAGCGCCTCCAGCGTGAACCTGGCGCTCCTGGCGCCACATTCCAGTGCTCTGGCGCCATCAGCGCCGCACCCCTTACAGGGTTTTCTGCTAAATGCTCCCTTTTGTCACACTAAGGCATGATTATATACCTTAATCACAGGGCTTAGGGCCTGTTTGGTTACAGCCCAAAAGATCTTTTAAGAACTTATCTATTAGAAAAAGATCTTTTTTATTTTTTAGAAGTGTTTGGTTATTTTTCTTTTTTTACTTTTATAAAAGTAAAAGATGTTCCCAGACCTTTTTATAAAAGTTGCAAATTGCAACTTATGAAAATTTTTGCTTTTCGGGAAGCTGCTCTGTAAGTTAGCCTTGGACAATAATCTCCTTAAAAATTTTGAAAATGACAGAGGTACCCTCCTCATTTCTGAACCGTTGAACCATTTCTCTCACACTCTCCACTCTCATTTTCTCCTCTGAAGGTTCAGCGCTTCTTCCTCTAGGGTTCTGCGCTTCTTCGTCTAGGTTTTCCGCTTGTTTGCCGAGTGTTCTGCATTTCCTTGCTCGAAGGTTCTGTGCTTCCTCACTCAAAGGTCTGCATCTTCCTCACTCGAAGGTATGTGTCTTCCACTCCTTTGTTCCTCAATTCTCTCTTCTGTTTTTTTTTTATTTCTCTTCAAATCATTCTTCTTCATCTCTTCTTCTTTGTTTGCTAACATCAAAGGTTAACAATTTCTTCACAATTTATTTTTCTTCTGTTTAAATTTTGAATTATTATGGATTAGGGTTATGCTTTTGTATTCTAAATTCACATCAAAGAATATTGAACTTTTTGAATCAATTCATTATGAATTTGCGTGTTGGCTGTGGGACTTGGACTTAAACATTTTTGGGCTGTTCGATGTTGTGGAAGTATTAGCAACCAGTCAGGTTACAAGATGATAATGTTTGACAGAAGGAACACCAATTAAAATTTTTACCTTGCTTGTATTTTGGTGAGTAGTGTTTGTTTCAACAATCAGAATGTAGGAAATAATGCAAGCTATTTGCATGCTGTTATGATTATATAGGACACAATCTACTGTGTACAATGGTCTCAAACACACAATGTTATTCTTGTTGCGTTGCCCTTTCCAATGATATAGTGTTGTGCGATTTATGCGAATAAATACGGCAAGTGCACCGATCGTTAACAAGTAATAAAGTAGGTAAGTGAGTTATCGTCTCCACAGGGATTGGAGTGATTTTGCAGTAATATTAATTCTAAATGATTGGAAGTAAAAACAGATTTAATAAAGAAGAATTGTGGTGTTGTGTTGAAGAATTGGATTAAAACAGAAATTAAATAAATGAAGTAAAATGAATAGAAATTTACCAATGAAAGAAACAATTGTGGTCATGCACAATCCCTTTTGTTTACTACCTCCTTCACTTGATTGGTTTATTATCTTAAATCACACACATGATAAATCTTTCCTAAATTCGTAAATCCTAGAGCATAACCAGCGATTTAACCCTTTAATTCGATCGAGAAACCTAAACCCTTAGTGATTCTATCAAACTAAGTATTCAAAGAATAAATCTCATGTGATCTTGTTATGATTATTCAGAAATACCTCTTTCCTACATTAGTTAATCCCTAATTCCTTAGTGAATCAACCCTTTAACCTGAATCGAAAA
>PYAF01000136.1:1005296-1044119 GCA_007407185.1 Glycine tomentella | reverse complement strand
TCTAGAGCTAAATTTTTATTATTTGATTTATTTCTACTGATTATTCATCATTTATATTAATTAACTTTTGCTCAAATTTTATTATTATATTATTAAATTTATTTCGGTCTTTATTGCATTTATATTTATTTGTTTTATTATTTCATATTATATATATTCATTCATTTTTGTATTTAACCTATTTACATAAAAATATATCTACTTTTTACTTTTAATAAATAACAGTCAAAACCAAAATTTTAGATATTCATACACATAAATTAGACAAAAAAAAACCTTTTAGGATATTTAATTTTTAAAATTTTGTAATATACGAATCAAATATAAAAAGAATATTCAATAAAATTTATGAAATCATCATTTAAAATAATTTTATATTACCTCTAAATTTACTAATATAAATTTTACGCAAGAATGCAAAATTATATTCAAATAGTTACTTTTGACCCAAATAGTTTGATTAGTTATGTTGATTTTATAATTCTTTCTTTCATGTTATTTTTTTATATTTTTTATCAGCTCTTTTTATATTCTATATATTTATGTTATTAATATAAAAGCAAATGAAGTAAGTAGGACGTTTCTAAAATATAAACAAGTAACTAAAACTATGAATAATGATAAAAATGTTTGAATAAAGAAGTGTGTATAATATAACTTTTATTTTGTTATTTAAAAGTGATAAGAAAAAAAAAACTTGGTATTTAATTTGCTGATGAAGAGATTTGGACCATATACGCGCACGCTCTGAGATGGGTTCAGCAGACAGCTAATTTTCAATGGCTTATGTAGTCCTGTTTGCTTCTACCACAACTATTTTCAGAATAATTTTAAATTTGAGCAAGATTTTATGCACTAATAATTACTTGACCCATATTTTACTATGCATTACGACCGAATGATTTTCCGTTTAAAGATGCTAAAATGTACTTAATGTAGTGTGTGTATATATATATATCACGTGGAGACTAGCTAGTGACATTTTAGGGGGAGACTTGGAAAAGTCTCCAATAGTGAAGAAGTCAAAAAAGTTTATTCTATATTGTAAGGCAATGGTATTCATATTTAAAATAATTAGAAAAATAATGAGCACAAACTTGCAATTTATGAAAACAAAGAACTGCACTTTGAAAACAAACTTTTAAAAAGTTTAACTCATCCGTAACTTTTGCATTTTGTGTTAATTAGAGATGGAATAGAGAAAAATAAAATAGAAAAAAGATAAAAATAAAACAGAAACGAGATAGAAAATTTATATTGTTTGAACAAATAGAAATAATAAAAAGTGAGTTTTTTTTTTTGAGGAATCAATTTTTTTTGGATTCCACTAAATTTATTTTACTTCATTTTCATTTCCATGCTAAACCAAAAGTTCTCATTTTATTTTCTTTCACTTATTCCCCATTTATTTCCTTCCAAATCACCCTAAACAAGAGGAGGACTTCAACTTATATGTAATTGACATTAAAATCCTGTGCTTGAAGTGGCATATATTCAAATTGGATTTAAATGAAAAAAGCGATCATGTTCCTAATGAAGAGAAAATTTGGTTTAAAAATGTATAACATGAAGGGACATTCAAATTTAAACACGCAAAGAAGGGAATTGCTTTCCTCTTTCCCGGCTTGCTTTCTTGGCCCAGACAATTTCTCTTTACTTGGTTCAGTCTCTTGGAACCTCTACCTTGTTTTTAAAATTTTAAATTGGCTATAATTTCATTATTCCTATATATCACTATATCAAATAATTTTCTTAAGTCAATATTCATATAATAAATGTTTAATATCATTTTTATATTTTTGATATTAACCAAAATTTGTACTACTTAATATAATAAAAAATTAATATAATGACACTTTTAAGGGAAGACTTGGAAAAATATATAATCAACCCATCATGACAATAATGTACGCGTGATTGACAAATATAGTTAATTGGAGAAAGTCACCATATTCTACATGCAAGTGTCTGGTGTGGGTTTTTTTGTGTGGTGTGGAAAAAGATTCAAAAGAAAGTTGATTGTGTATTTCATTTGTTTAAGGGGAGATGGATCATATTAATTAAGACTGCAAGTGAAAAGCTAGTTTAAATGCTGCAACGAGAACAAATAATAATAATTATTAGATTAAGATTAAAAATAATATACTATTAAAATTAAAATTTAATTACAAATATATTATAATATTATCATTGTCACTATCCTCTGTCCTGGTCACTACTAATTTTTACTTTGGCTGCATTTGTAGTTGTTGTTATAGTACAACCTCTTCATATACGATAATTCAACCTTGAAAACCAAAAGCAAGGGCCTAGAATACTCAAAAATATGATGGTTCAATCTCTAATTCAATTCCAAACATTGAACCGAGAAAACAATGAACAAAAACAGGAGAGTGGTCTATTTTAAGAAGTAAAAAATGACACAAAATTTAAAATGAGAATAAAAATTTAAGGAAATTGAAATTTATTGAAATCAATTGAGATTTGAGTTGTGATTTTAACATACATGCAAATGAGAAAATATTAATAAACCTATGATAATAATAATTATTATTTCTTAAAATAAAAGACATACATAGTTTGAAAATTGAAGTGATCGCAGTGTAATTTAAACACAAGGGGTCAAATTATTTTGTTTTAATTATGACAAAATGATGACGATAAATTCATTCATTAAATATTTGTGCCTGTAATTTTCTAATATATTTGACTCTTGAAAAATTAAAAAATGAGGCACTTTCTTGAGGCAAATATTTCAACTCAATTAATGTGTTTGTCAAACCGAAGTTTTGATTACGAGAATGATACAAGTAAATTATTGATTTAATACGTGATAATTTATATTTCATTACAAGCACAACGCAAATAAATCTAGAGTCTTCTTCGAACAATCAAAGCAGTATCCCAATTCACAGTGAAATGTGAAGCAACCATAATTTTAAACTTATTGCCTTGTCTAAGCATAAACAAGCTCAAATATTGGAGTAATGCAAGAGGATGAGGTCTTCAAGGAGCTGAATGTAAATGAAAATAAATAAAATTCTTAGTTGGAAGAGTACTAGTAACATATTCTTTTTAATATATTTTATTATTAATTTAGATTTATTAAAAACTATAAAATCAGGACAGATAATCATTTAATAAAAAATGAAACCCACCAAAATTTGTATTTTTTTAATAAATTTTGTCTACTAATAGAGTAGGTATCATATAACAACAATTAAGTTGTAGTTTTAAGTTTCATAGTTTTATTTTAAATCAAACATGGAAGTAACATCTTATTTTTTGGAATAAAAAATAATTTTTTTGAAATCTTTTTTAACAACGTTTTTTTCACTCTTATTCAATTTTTTTAGAAAAGGAAACAAAGTAACATTTTTTTAGTAAAAGTGAAAACAAAAAACATGCTCACTTTCTCATAACAAGAGTCCTTTATTAGTTTATTGTCTTGCATTCTGCATCATACAAATATTTATAAAAGGCAATTGTTAAACATATACCATGAAATGTATTTGCATCAATTGATTAGAAAATTTGTTAAAATATATAGAGGTAAGAAGGATAAAATTATACCGTTATAATTTTAAAAACTATTATATTATTCTATAATTTTTAATTAATAATATTTTCTTAAAACTCATCATTGAATACGAATGTGAGGTAATTGTAATTGAGAATGAGGCACCAGTTAACAAGCATGTTCCTCTCCCTACAAAATTTCACAAGATGTTAGAGCCACTCACATCTCAATCAGGGAAAGAAACCCCTGCCAGCTGTCAGCTTTAGTGAATCACGGTCAAAGGCATGATTAGCATCCACATTAGAGCCTTGGTTTCTCAATTTCAATATATTTTTCTTTTCTTTGTATTGAACTGTTTGTGTGAATAGACTCGAAACAGTTTGTAAGAAAAAAATTCGAGCTACTTAATAACTTGAATGGTATGGAATAACAAAAGGATTTCTTGTTTCACTTTACAAGCACAAAATAATTGGTCATATTGCAAATTTGATATCAACTCTATCCAATTTCTTAACGATTCACTATATATATTACTGATTATACTAATAAGATAATCAGTTATGTAGTTAACCAGACAACAAAATATTCAAATCCAGTGTCATACCTAATCGACTATACTATAAGCATAATTGATTATGTTGACAATTCGAGCTCTATCGAATTCAAAATTTCCAATGACCTACGTAATCAAATATGTGAATAGGATAACTAATTAGGTAGAGATCAAAATATTCATTGGGTTAATTTTGGAAGAATGTCACTTTTTTCTCACCAGTCAACACAATGCACTCTCTTTCATCTCATTTTGAGGTGAAAATTTCAACCCACTTTCATCCCATAGGACTCACAATTTTTAAGAAAATTACATCACACATTCACCCCAAACAAATGATCATCTCACAACTTTCAACTCTAAAACCTCAATTCAATTACATCTCAAATTCACTTCTTTAAACAAAACACACTTTAAATGAAGGGGAGCACAACTCCTTTGAAGATATCCTTTTGGGGGAAACATGTAGGCCATCCCGTTTAAGTATGTCAAACCTAGAATACCAAGGGAAAACGGGTGACAATTCAAAGAATTCCCAATATCAGTTTAATATACTTTCCAGCTACATAATGTTCTAGAATCACTTCTAAGTTCTAACTATGCTGGGTTTCTCTTATTTTCCGGTGCCCATGAGAATTTTGTATTTTGTTTAAATTATGAATGAGTAGTTACACTTACACTTACACTTACATCTTGTGGGAAACATGCATTCCATTTTTTATCCACGGTACCAAATTGATGGGTAATACTTAAATGCATAATATTGATACGTTTGGAGTCTATTGTATCATATAGGGTTCAAGTATTAGATTTAGAGCATTTTTTTTCAGCCGTCCTGCAATGCTAGCTGAATGAAAGAAAGTTGACAGAAAGATAATCTTATATCATTGCCAAATTCAAGAGGAAGGAAAATTCTCTTACCTTTCATTCAGCTGATAATCTATGTTCCCTGGAAATTGCATTAATTTTTACTACAGTTTGATAAATGAATAATTAGTTATCAATTGCAAAGGTTGAGTAAATTTGCATTAGGGAGAAAGAATCCTCTGCAAATTATAGTTTCATATGTATATTTTGAAGTTTTATCAGACATTGATACCAATTTTTAATTGATTATGTTGTCTACACTTTACAGAGTGGATGGATTAAATTATTGTGTGGAACAAACTTATATGTACATTTCATCTTGTCTAATTGTTACATTCCAGGACACTAGATCCTCTGTTTTTGAATAATAAATTTTAACCTTTTTGCAATCTTTTTTGACAACATTGTTTTCACTCTTATTCAATTTTTTTGAGAATAGGACACAAAGTAACATTTCCGTAGTAAAAGTGAAAACAAAAAATCCTCACTTGCTCAGAACAAACAGTCCTTTATTTGTCTTGCATTCTGCATTCATAAAAATATTTATGAAAGACAATTGTTAAATGCATACCTTGGAATGTATTTGCATCAATTGATTAGAAAATTTGTTAACGTATATTCAATGTATATTTTGGAGTGCAGAGTGGGATCCTTGGGGTGTTCCAGATGATTACGAATGTGAGGTGATTGAGAATGATGCACCAGTTCCTAACCATGTTCCTCTCCACCGACCTCCTCCTCTCCCTACAGAATTTCACAAGCATGTTTGCGCGAAAATAATTTCAGACTCGAAGCAGTTTTTGTGGGAGAAAACATGGGCTCCTAAATAACATGAATGGTATGGAATAACAAGAATTTCTTGTTTCACTTTACAAACACATATTATGAATGAAATGACTTAGTTCACATATCCATAATGTTGGTGTATGTGCTGGCCCAAATCCCTAGATGTAAAAGGGAAAAAGTTATTGGGCCCAGATCCCGAGGATACTGACCTCAGCCCATTACCATTTAGGGTAAATCCCTAAATGTGGCGCCTCTCTATAA
Organism: Glycine tomentella; assembly: GCA_007407185.1. Classification (NCBI taxonomy): domain Eukaryota; kingdom Viridiplantae; phylum Streptophyta; class Magnoliopsida; order Fabales; family Fabaceae; genus Glycine; species Glycine tomentella. The sequence goes on along the minus strand of PYAF01000136.1, from coordinate 1,038,132 downwards.
ATACTTCCTTTATGGATGGAGGCTGGTGACGCAAGAGACAGAGAGTGAGGTTGACGCTAGGTTGCGGCAGTGAGAGGCTGAGCGAAAACAGAGAGTGAGTGTTTCTCCGGCATTGTTGACCGTTGAGGGTGTGTCTCCGAGAGCAGTGAGCTTCTTGTTGAGGGTTTCCACTTCTGTTATAAGCGAGGCTGAGTGGCTCCGGCAGGTGGCCGTTGAGCAGTTGTAACCATTATTTCTAAATAGTGGATTGTTTCTAGACTTGGTCCCGTGGGTTTTCCTTTCTGAGGTTTTCTCCCACGTTAAGCTATTTTGTGTGTTGATTCTCTCCCTGTCTTCTCTCGTTTTATCGTGTTTTGTGTTTCCGCTGCATTATTGTGTTTATTTGTGTTTCTGGGTTGTTCTGGGTTGAGGTGTAGCTCCCCAGTGTTACGGTTTGGTAGAGGAAGCTCCCAGCCGACCAAAAGGACGTGGTGCCGGGCACGAGGTATTTAAGCACGCGAGGTGCTGAAGGACGTGAGTAGTCCGGGTAGAAATTCCACGTCTGTTGTGGTGCCGAGCCGGCTACGCGGTGTCGAATAGTCAAATTCCACAACACATAATTAGTAACATTCAGAAATTCTGTTTGATCTATTCAAATTTCCCCATCCTATATAATTTAACACATTAGTTTAGGTTCCTAGTTTCTGAATTACAAACCTTCATCTATGATTAGGTCACGGATACATCTATCTTAACATTAAATGAGTAGTCAGAATATTAGCTTCACAATTATATTTGTTCAAACATCTCCTTGCTCTTAACACTTTAAAATGATCATAACGAGTCATGTGAGGAGTTTGTTAGACATCCTGCATCCTATTCTCAGGCTATGCAATTTCAACATTTTCTTTGGATTATATTTTGATCGATGAAAAGAAGCAAAATATAATACTTAATTAGTTAATTCCATTGTTTTTTTAAGTTCCATTGTTAGACTTATGAAAGGGCCATATTTGGATTGCATCAAAATGTTTTTAACTTGGTTATTAACAGTCTTTTTATACTCAAAAGTGGTAAGATATCCTCTGTTCGGTATTAATTTTCTTAAAAGTAATAAATTTTTTAAAAAGAGTCTGAGAGTGTAATTAATCCGTTATTTACTTTAGTTCAATATTTAAAAATTTGTGTGATTTAACTAATAATATTAATGTACTTTTAGACTTTAGTAATCAAAATTATTTCAAGTCGTTAAATTTAAAGACCAGACTAATAATACAGAAAGTTATTTTAAATTGCATATATAACTTGAAAGATTAACATAACAGCATCTCGTACTTTTGAAAACCAATTGAGATATTAAGCCATTAATAATGTAATGGAAATGATTGCACTCTGAAACAAGCAAAAGTTACAGACAATTAGACATAGTGGAGTGGGATTTTTTTGGTGAGCCATTCACAGTGGAGGAGTAGCGCCAGCACCAATTTACCGTACAGAAAAGGACAACAAGTAACACCAGCGCGAATTCAGTATACATTATCCGCTGCTTCAAGTAGTGGTGGAGTGCAGCTTCACAGATAAGGGGACCATGAATAATTATACAAGTTTCTAAATTTATTTTGAAACCCTTTTTTAAAACAAAATATTAACACGAATTAGCAGCACAACTAACCTGCCAAATTCTTATTCTGACTTCATTTTTAATGGATTGATCGTTTGAGTAATTTTAGTATTAAATCTTAAATAAAAATTTTGAACTTAAGATTTAATCTTGAGTATATTTTTTAATAAAGGAGATGAATGGATCTTGTTTAATATAAAGAATGGATTCTTGTAAAAGAATTTTTAAAATCAGCACATTATTTAATGCCAGTTTGGAAAAGCCATTCTGAAAAGCCAACTTTTTTTCTTTCCAGGCATACTATTATCTTAGTTTCTCTCCAAAATATTTTTTTTCTTTCTCTTTATAATATTTTAAAATAAAATTTATTATTAAAGAAAAAATGAGAGAAATATTCAATATTACTTGACACTATTATGTATATCAAAAAATAATCTAAAATTTTAATTTAAAATCTACAATTAAAGATATCTAATTATTTTTTTCCAATTTACTTATGCATATATTTTTGTTGTGCGGATTAAAGCCCACTTTCAGCACAATCACCACAGTTGCTGATGCTAGATGGCATGATCTAAAAAGTGGTTTAAAGCGTTTAAAAATATAGATGCTTCAAATATGACGTTCTCTTAATAAGGAATGTCCGATTTCATATAATTTGAATTAGAATACTAGTTATTTGTCTATCCTTTTCAAATAACTCTATGCTTTTGACAACATTTTTGCACGAGCTGAATTAATCTCGATCATTTGTTTGTTCTTGTAAAATAATTTGACCCAGTAGGAGTTCACTCTCTCTTTTTTTTTTTTTTAATAAGCATAAATGTTATTAACAATGATCTTTGAGTGTTTTGCCAAACAAAATTTAGTTAACGATATTTTTTGTTTACTTTTGGTAAGATAATATATCACAATTATTTTTAGAGCAAGATATTATCAATTAGCGGCACAGAATATGGGATAAAATCTTAATATTTTTTTTTATCTTTTAATCTTTTAATTTATTTTTAATTTTTTAAACAATAGTTACACACAATAAACAATAACACTTCACCTTTTTGTTGTGGAGTAATAACAAGGCAGTTTAATTCGTGTTTCTTACTCCATCCATTGACACCATATAGCAGCACTGTTTTGAAAAACGATGAAAACATGTTTAACAAACATCAATGCCGGAGCTAAAATAAAAGCTTATTTGATTTTAATTTATTTTCTTAGTTGTGAATTTTTTTAAAAAAAAATTGGAAGTGGTATATCTATAAATTAAGCAATTTAAGAAAACTTCAAAATCAAACCATATTGAACTACATACCATCAACTTAATTTGATTTGGATTTAACATTATATTTAAACAGGACCAAATCAAACGTACATTAAAAAAACATTGTATGTGATATTATATATAATTATTTTACTTATTTTTTTAATCTTTTTATTTATACATACTTCAAAAATACATTTCAAAAATTTAGAGTAAAACAAAACTCATTTACATACATGCGATGAAATTTACTATAAATGTGTACAAGTCGTCTTCTACAGCTGTACTAGATCATTCAGCCAAGGGATACACGTGTGAACCATAAATGGTTTTAACTGCACACTCTTTTACCATATTTTTTTTAACATACCCTCTGTTATGATCTGAAATTTACTACAAAATACAAAATTATGTAAGATTCATTTCTTTTAAATGAATTTTTCACATAATTTTATTGATTTCAGTAAATTTCAATTAACAAGGAATGATGAGTAAAAAAATATATTAAAAATGAAACATTGCTCCTTCTCATGTAACATTTCCCATGTCATTCGAATGGAGGTTGTTGATGCTCCATATTCTCATGCGATGAGCTGTTTGCTCCACCTGCCGTCATATTCCTCATAAATCACAAGGCATGATGAAAGAAATTAAGAGAGAGATAAAAAGAAGAAACTAGAAAGAAAAAAAAAGAGAGAGAAAAAGTGATCGATATGATTAGAAAAAAAGACATAGAGTTGCTAAAGATATTGTACAATAATTTATATCTGAACCTCTAATCAAATCATAAGGCATATCTTCCATAGATTTTAATTTATTTTTCTTTTTAGAGAAAAGCATGTGATAAATTTGGCATGTCTGCCCTTTTTGGCTTATAACATACAAGTTCTGGTGGCAAAAATCACATGTGGCTTCACGATGAATATTAAAAACAAAAGCGTAATAGTTTCTCTTGGAAGAATAATTAGCACAGTTAGCATACAAGAAAAAGCTGCTTATTGCAAAAATTAAAGTGAGTACCTCCTTGGACCAGTTGGTCTTCCAAATAATGACTAAGAGGACTAACATTTGAAGAATCCTGCCACACATGGTGCCTCCCCAGAGACCCTAAGCCACAAAATTTCAAGGAAAATCATAATGGATAAGTTGGAGATCAAATTGTCTTAAGTTAAAAGTAAAGACAATTTGGCAGTTTATTACACTGCAAATTATATAAATGTAAGCAGCCTTTGACATTGAAGTAAAGAAACAAAACAATTCCCATAACAAGAACGTTATTACCTTGATCCCTAAATGTTGATTGAAACCAAGGAAAATTCCAATAGGGAGTCCAACAATGTAATAACATGCCAGGTTTATGTAACCAACCATAACTTGCCATCCACTCCCAACGGCCACACCTAATGGTAACAATAGAAGAACAATCAAGAGATGGGGGCAATATATTACAAAATGAAATTTACAAGTTGTAAAAGCAAACAATCACCTGACATCACATGTGAAGCACTATTGATAACCATTGATACACCAAGAAGGTATGCTAAATCAGCAACAGCTCGTATCATATCCTCGCTGTTGGTAAAGATCTTGGCAAACTCATCTTTACTCAGGAAAATGACAATCATGAAAACAATGCCAAGGAGGAGAGACTGAAACATTGTCACGCAGAAAGAGTATATGGCTGCTCTTGGATGCGACTTGCCAAGTGTATTGGAGACACGAATACTGGAGGGCATAGAACCAATAATCAATGTATGAATTGAAAAATATATAAGCAATTTGTTACATTCAGTTTCTTTGTGATCAATAAAAGTTCATAAATTGAGATAACATTGCACCCATATGACTATTTTATATATATGAAGTAAATTACACTAATCATCCCTAAGGTTTCTTGAAAATACACCAAGACTCCTTACTTAATATTTACAATAACATCTAGTACGGGGAAAAAGGTTAATGTGATTGAAACATTTAAAGGGTTACTGTAAGGGTAAAAAAAGAATGCAAAGTTTGTATAATTTCATGGAACTTCTATACGATCAGTGTAGTTTACTCTTTTCTATATGGTCATTTACCTTATGGCAGCACTTATTCCAAGGAGCAGCATCGAGTGCCAACCCTGAACATTGAAGCTAAAAATACAAAAGTAAATATATGAGGAAAACCAAGAAATAACAAGAGTTTTATTGATCGAATTCAGTGAAAATGAAAAAAAAAATGGAGGAAAGTGAGTATTATAGCCAATCTAAACAGCTGCAAATTAGTTCAATGTGATAATCTTACCAAATAGAATAGGAACCAACATCAATCACAGGATTGTCTAGTAGACCAGCAAGTAGCATAATGCATGTTCCATACCATTGCTCTAAGCAACTCATAACAGATGATGCAAGGCTTAACTTAGCAAATGACCACAAATCCCTGAATGCCATCCATGAAAATCCAGTCCATTCTTCCTTACACCAACCAATGGTACACGCAACCAAAGCCACAGCATAAACCCACCCTATGATATTAGTCACCATGGCTAAACCGGTTGTACCCCAACCAAATACATTTATGAAGAAGTAAAGCAGCACATTTTGTATGACCAAAACTGCAAGTGCTATGCACGTAATAACTTTAACCTTGATCTGGGACTGAAGAAATGTCTGGAAGGGAAAAGCTGTAGCACAGGAAAACATGTAGGGAATTACTTGTATGGAATATCTTCCAGAAAGATCAGCTATTTCGTGGTCTTGGCCAATAAACTTTAAGATTGGAGTGGCATATACATAAATAGGCAAGAGGATTATACAAGTGGCAGTAAGTATAATCCATGACCTTTGAACATAAATACAAGTTGATTGAATTTGCCCTGCTCCAAAAGCTTGGCCACAAAGTGTTACCAATGCAGATGACATACCAAACTGAAATTTTGCACATTAAATTTAGATAATATATTAAAAAGTTCAACAAATCATATCAGGCAAATAATAATGATAAGAAGAAGAAGAAGAAGAAGAAGAAGAAGAAGAACAAGAAGAAATAATTCTTCTTTCATACTGACTAAACACCAAACTTTTCCCCACATGGGAAAATGAGAGAAAATCAGAATGCACATTTACCTTTTATTTCCAGTGTCTTTTGGTCATAAAGAGACTTAAATTACTAATTAATGGATTTGGTAACTTCATTTTGTGTTTAAAAGCAATAGAAAAAACAAGAACAACTAAGCTTTTGATGAATGAGAGAGGTGAGGACAGGTGCTAACCAACAAGTAAAAATAGATGGCACTGATGACACCTTGGTAAACAGAGATAGAAGAAAGTTCAATGTCTCCAAGATGGCCAGCATAGATGGAAGTTGAGGAGATTGTGAGAAACTGAAACAGTGCAGACAGTGCGATAGGGAATGCTATTCTCCATATCTTCACTATCTCTGTCCACAAAACAAACTTTACATCCTTCAAGTTTTTCACCGGAAGGTAGTCAGATTCTGAAGTGAACTTTTGGACCAATAAAGGTGTCTCCATTTGAGGAGTTCTTCCCTTAACACTCAGTTTGAGACTGAAATTTTTGTTATGAACTTCCTATCCTACAAATAAGGACACGGTTACATTCTATGGCGTTAGTGGAGGCTTCTTTTCACTGAAAATGTAATTATTTTTCTTGTTTTATTATGGTCCTCAAACTGGAGCATAAAAAGGAGAAATAAATGATTTATTCGAGTGTGTCCAACCTGGAATAATCATTTATATTTTAAATAAAGAATCATAGCTGAAAATTTTAGAGGGTATTGGAGAATATTTTGTTAGTCCACAAAAGTTGGATTGGCAGAAGCTTTGGAACAGTATTTTAGGTAGTCATGACTCATGATATAATATTGATAATATTGATGTGGAATATTATTAACTATTTTGTTAATAACTAATTTCAGTGGTATAACTTGATTATCGAGTTTAGTGGAACCTTTTTCCTCTGCATTCTGTGGGTCAAGCTCTTCTGCTCGATTCGTGTTGGTCAATCGTGACCGTGAGCTAGTGAAGGCTGAAGCTTGCTCCTCTGATTTGCGTCGCCCATTTGATTTGGTCTATTTCTCTCTGTCTTGAACATGAACTTCAATTTGAAGGTAAGCTCTATTGTTGCCTATTTTGTTTTAGTGTCCAATTACTCTCCAATTCTATTTTGGCCTATTATAGTATCATGTGTGTGAAATTTTAATGATGGATTTCTCTGATTTTGGGGATTGAACTACTTTGTTTTTAAATCTTCTGCTTGAAGTTTGATTTCAGTACCCAATGTTTAGGAGTGGAAAAAGAATTAGAATTTGATCCCAATTTTAAGAAGTTATGTTTTCTAATTGTATGAAATTATGTTTTAAGAACTTATGTTTGCAACTTGGTGTATTATGCATTTATGTGCTTTAATATATGGTTAAAATGTTGAATTGATATGTATTTATAAATAATTTATTATTATTTTTATTTAAAATAGATTTTTACAAGTCTATGTGTCGAATATATGAGTTAGGTTATGAAGTTTTCATGATTTTAAGTAAATTTTTTATTTTAATAACTTTGGTTATTACTAATGATTCATCAACCTTTAGAGTTTTAATCAATCTTGGTTGCTAATGTTGGCTTTACTTTGAAATTGTCTCACATATCATTAAAGATCTTACTAACTCATCTATCTTAAAAACACTTAGGTTCCTAACTATGTATCTTTTAAGCTTCTAGAACTAGAAGAGTTCTTAGGATCTTTCTAACTTTGTGTTAACGATGTACTCTTTGCAAGCCATGCACTTTTAAGACCATTAATAGCTTCCCATAATTTCCTCTATCGTCTTTTCTTCACTTATTATCTTGAACATTTTATATTGGTGAGATAACATTCCAACTTTAATAGAAGAGCATTTCACATTTCTTTGGTAGTTGTATATGTTTATTATTTTCATTTTAAAAAAAAATATTAAATTAAACTTTTAAAAATATAAATGATCAAATTGAATATAACCGATAATATAAAGTATTATAAAGGTATAATTTAATTGCATATTTTATCATTTCAGTTATTTTTTTTTTTTACAAATTTTATCACCAAGTTTTTTCAATTATTTTATCATCATATTTTTTAATTTCGGCACATCTTTCTGATTTGTTAAATGTGTAATAAAATGTTAATTATATCTAAAAGATGCATCATTTTGTTAGTAACATGATACTTAAAATGCATAAAAATTGAAAAAGATGTTAATAAAGTGCACATAAAAAAAACTTAGGATGATAAAATGTATAAAATTAGAAAACATAATATATGATAAAATATACAGAAAGAAGTTAAATAATAAAATTTGTTAAATAATAATAGTTAAGTAAGAAAATGTAATCAAACTAAAAATATATTTAGCCAAAATTAATCTAACAGCTGAAAGATGTGATACAAACAGAAGTTACAGAACTACCATAGTGGAGCACTGTTTCAACTTTTAATTAACATGCTATACCTTCTGCAATTTCTCGTATAGTAAAGGACAGGAAAAAGTTAGCGCGAATTCACGGTTCTTGTTCTTGTGCAATGTCCACTGCATCAAGTAGTGGTGGAGCCTTCACAAATAATAAAAAAAAAAAACAGAAACGAGGAGCATGAATAATTATACAAGTTTAGAAAAATTGAATTGCAAAACATATCAATTTAATTTGGATCAAATTTAATATTACATTCAAACGAGATCAAATTGAACATAAAAAATTAAAATTGTGTGTGATATTATATAATACTTTTTATTTACTTATTGGTATTTTTCATAGACACATTAATCCATTATTCAAAAATACATTTAAAAATTTAGAAAAGCAACTTCTCATTTTCTCATTCTCTTGTTTACATAACTTTCTCAACTATTTACAATGATATGTGGCAGGTCAGCCTCAAATGATTGGGAGAGTTATGATCTGGTATTGATGGCTCTGTGTCTACGTATGCATTACGTAGCTTATACAATTTAATGGGTATAATCCAAGGTGGTGAAGGCAAGAGGTATAGTATACGAGAGCATAGAGGCATAGATAATTTTGCCATTTGTTCACAACGTGACTCCATAAACTTTGGATGGGAAAGTGACTTCTTCCTATACAAGTCTGTCACGTCATTCGGCCAAAGGACCCATGCATAAATATATGGATTTAACAAATAACAACAACTCTTTTAATATATTTTTAATTAACATTTTTTATTATTATCTTAAATTTATGTGAATTTCATTTTTTTATCAAATGGATTTTCAGTAATTTTACTAATTTAAATAAATTTTAATTAATAACAAAAATTCATACCAAAATATATTTTAAAAAATGAAACATTGCTTTTTCTCTTGTAATTATCTTTCGTTGATTTTATTATTAACTTTTCTTCACGAGAGCTTCTCAAAACCATAACGACAAAAGTGGGGCATGAAAACATGAATTACATGATGAAGGCATTGGAATAAATCAAGCATATTAGACTGTTTTGCAAGTCCACAAAGATTGGAAGGAAGACTTGTAATTACTATGGTCCACAAAAGTTTTAGTTAGAAAATTTGCAACAATATCTGCACATGAGTTAAAACAAAGAGATTTTCAAGAAAAAATAATTATTTCTAGAGAGCTCTTATATGCCGATATTGACCTGAGTCCTGAGCAATCTTCCTTCCAATTTCCAAACCCATTAATCTTCCACCTCTTCCTTCAACTCCATTTGCCCTAGGTCACCCTCTAGATGTCTTACTAAGTTTTCCTGCCACACGAACAATGGCCTCCTCCATCTCCATTCCCATTTCACCACCTCCCATATTGTAATTCTTTTTATCCTTAATTGCATGATAAACACCCTCACCAATTGCTCTTAATTAGATTAGAAAGTATTGATTTTTTGTCTTTAGAAAAATGACCTAAGTTGTACCCTATATTTAAATTAAAAATCAATCTTAGTATTTATTTTGGCCCGAGAGCCACATAAAAATTTATGCAAAATAGTCCTTACGATTTTTGGTCAAGTTCATATCCCTGATATGTGATAGTCACATATGTGCCTATTTAACTGTGACCCCGACCTTCCTTCAACCTCTTTGAGAAATTAGATGACACCAATTAAGAAAGGAAAATGATGGATGATTTAAATATCAGGTGCCATTTTACCAGTTCCTTAATTTGGGAAACCAAATTAACTAAACCCTTCAATTTCAACAATCAAAACGAAAATTTCTTGGACAGTTTATTGATACATATGACTCCAAACCCGTTCTCCTATACATTATACATGAGTAAGTATAGGACGAGCAGTTTGTACAATATCAAATGGGTAAAGTAGAAGGATATACATATGTTGTGGTACTAACAATTGGGCTTAGTGTTAGGGTCCAATCATTATTACCGTGCGTTCCACTGTTCATTGAACGTGGGCTGTAACTGAGTCAATAAAGGCTGTTGAGATACGCGAATAGAGGCCGAGATTCAAGGGTGCAGTTCGTGGAGTAACCGCAAGGTAAGTTGCCTGTAAGTATATGGTGATGACTGCCAAAAAGGTATACATAATCTGACTCTATCTCTTTAAATTACACAGAGCACACATCCCACGTCAATTGGTAGTTTCTCTATGTGATCGTCTGCTTCAAGGTATTTCATCTCCCTAAATATCTTTGAAGTAGAAGAGTCGAAACTTGATCCTACAGCAATCTTTAAGCATATTTTGATGTACAGTTGTGTTCTGAAAATATACAGAACAACATAGAAATTGTGTGAGTAGTAATTATTGGATATACATAATCTCAGTGAAGGTTGTTAATGATCCAAATTCACATATGATGAGCTGTTTGTTCAACCTGCAGTCGTATTTATTCCTCGTAATTAAGTTACACTTGGACACTCGGGTGAGTTGTAATTATGAGTAATTGGTAACAAAAGTTTTACACCAGCAAGAAGCATAATGCGGGTAACATACCATTCCTCTAAGCAAATCATAACAGATGATGCAAGGCTTAACTTAGGAAAGGCCCAAAAATCCCTAAATGCCATCCAAGTAAATCCACTCTATTCTTCCTTGCACCAACCAAATGGTATAAACAACCAAAGCCACAGCATACACCCACCCACTCTATAATATTATATTAGTCACCATGGCCAAGCCGGTTATACCCCAACCAAATACATTTATGAAGATGTAAATTTAAGCAGGCCATTTTGTAAGAACAAAACCACAAATGCTATGCACATAATAACTTTATCCTTGCTCTGAGCCTGTAGAAAATTCAGGATGCTTGGGGAAAGCTATATGGAGAATTACTTGTATAGAATATGTTCCAGCAAGATCAGCTATTCCTTCATCTTGCATATATATATATATATATACACACACACACATAAATAGGCAAGAGGATTCTACAAGTGGCAATAAGGATAATCCATGACCTTTGAACATATATACAAGTAGATTGAATTTGTCCTGCTCCAAAAGCTTGGCCACAAAGGGTTCCCAGGGCAGATGCAATACCATACTGCAATTTTGCACATGAAATTTAAATAGGATTAAAAAAATCATCAAATCATATATGAGAAATTAATAATAATAATAATTGTTCTTCCATAACTACTAAAATCTACAGATGGGAAAAGACTAAAGCAAAATGTACATTTACTTCTTGCAAGAGCTAATTTTCGATCTTCTGGGCATAATTAAAGAGAGTTAAATGTTTAGAAATCAAATAAATAAAAAATTGATCAATGAGAGAGGTGAGACAGGTGCTTACCAGCAGGTAAAAATAGATGGAAGGAACTAACAACCACTTGGTAAACAGAAATAGAAGAGAGTTCAATGTGTCCCCAAGATGACCAGCATATATAGATGGAAGTTGGGGACTTAACGAGGAATTGAAATAGTTGTGCCAGTGCCACCAGGATTGCTATTTTCCATATCTTCACTGCCTCTGCCAACATATCTTCACTTCCCGATCACACACACACACACACACACACACACACACACACACACACACACACATATATATATATATATATTACTTTTCATCTCTCCAAACATAATTCAAACTTTCCCCTTATATTAACAAGAACAACAAAAAAGAACTTTCGGTTGGCAATTTGGTTCTGATAATTCTATCGGATTTTCATTTGGATTTGTTAATTGAGAGTTGCTATTCCCATTCCCCTTATTATTAGTACACTCCTCTTTACAAAAAAATTTCCTCAAATACCCTAGATATTAATTAATCTTCTAAGGTATTATGCACTACACTCCCCTTTTTTCAAATTCTTTTGGAATCATCTTCAATGAGTGATTTTGCATGATCTGTATAGAGAAGGCTGAAGTGCAGCATGTAAGCTGCACAATCAACACAACGTTGCTACACAAATCATTAACATTTGCAAACTAAAGAAGAGTCTCTCTAACCAAATATGGGAAAATGAATAGAAGTAACAAGTTGAATTGGTGTATGCAATGTTGTCAAACTCGAGGATCGGAAGGAGGCTAAAAGATTGTAACTCGAGGATCGTAACTCGGATCGTAAGAGTTACGTGTATATGTAAAATAGAAACTGTATAAAACAATAAAAGGGGTGCAGAAAGTAACATTATGTATCTAGCCCATATTAGGAAGAAAATGAGCAAGAGGAGTACAAAAAGAAAAAAAGGGGTACAGGAAGAAAATTGGCCCAAATGTAAACCTAATTTGTATTTGCACCTCACTCATCTTCTCCGTCTCCTGCAGTTGCGTTGCACGTGCTTCACTACTCCTTCTTTCTCTTCTTTTTTTTTTCTTTTCTCTTGATGGAACACAATATTATCGCCCAACCTCTGTCTTATGCCGCTCCCATACCACTTCTGCTCCACGAGCGAACATGAGACGCTGAAGAAGGAAACTAAAACAGTAAAAGCACACGCACCACCGCACCAGAGACCAACCACGATCAACAATCCGGCGGCGATGAGGAGCGGAGACAACCAGCCACAATCTAAACGGATCAACGATCCGTCCGATTTGCGTTCAAACAAGCGATCCTTACCCCTAGTGATCCTCCCTCCGCGTTTGCTCGAGCTTCCCTCTAAAAATTGCAAGATCGTACGAGTTTACGATCCTCCTCGCTATTTTGACAACACTGGGTGTATGATTGAAGTGGGTGCAGCAATGTGCATTGGTTTGGAGAAGAAAATAAACACAAAAGTAGAAGAAGATGCTCGTGGTGATGCAGTCCACAATGATGTGAAAGGACCTAAGGGCTTGACACACAAGCTTCCATCAATAGATGGAAGCTTTTTGAGGGTGTTGTCGAGGTAAGTCGTATGGCTTCCACACCCATTACATCACCTAGCTTGTCATAATCCCAATTCTTCTAAGTTGGATGAGGTTGATTATAATTAGCAATGAATGAGTACGCTAATTAAGTTTAATTACTTTTTTTATTCATGTAATTTAGTATTTTTTTTTCATTTTCGTCCTTTTATTTTATTTTATTTTAGTTTTTGTAAAATGTGTTTGTTTTATTTTTCATCTTTAAAATGTTTTAGATGATGTTTTAAATAATAAAAAACGTATTTTAAAGAATGAAAAAATGTTATCTAAAACATTTTAAGGGGAAAAAAACACATATAAGAACTAAAATAAATATTTTACAAAGATGAAAATGAAAAAGTCTAATTACTGGCAAAAAAAATATATTTAAACTTGAAAAGAATTAGAAAAAGGGAGTGCAAAATCATACTAGGGTATTTAATGGGGATACTAAAGAGAGCATACTACTAAATGTGACATCATTTTGAAATTCATTAAAGCTGTTATTCATTCGATATAAAAAAAATAAAAAAAAAACATGTAATTTTAATGAAACTATTTGTCTATTTTTTATACAATATATTTATAATTTTTAATACTTAAATATAAAAGATCTCAAATTAATTTTCCTTTATGAACTCATGAAATCTGAGAACCAACCTGCAGCCTGGTGGACACGTAAGACTGTTTAAATGGGAAGAGGAAATGACAGAACAACAGAAGGTTTTGTTATTAGGTGTCATTCTTACTCGGAATACAGAAGACTCGTGGAGGTGGGCTAGGGTAGTTCTGTGGTTTTTACTTCAGTTGCTGCATATGAAATTCTGAGTTCTACGTCGATACAAGCAACTGATTCAATGTCTTGGCTGTTTAAAATCCTTTTGGAGGTGTTCATGTCTTTCTGTAGTATTGGTGTTGTCGTGGAGAATGTTGCATGGAAGGTTACCAGTTTGATCTGGTTTAATAAGGAGGAGAGTTGTTATACCTGAGGCTGGTTGTGATTTTTGTACTCATGTTGAGGACGAAGTTCATTTGTTCTTACAATGTCCTTTCCATGTCCAACAAGTTTGGAGTTAAGGTATGTTGGTTGGGTATCTCTATTTCAAATAGTTGGGTTCTGAAGTATGAGTTTAGATCACTAATGGTGTCTCCATTTGAAAAGGGATTAATAACAATGAATAAATTTTATTAAGAATTCAAAATAAAATTGGCTAATTTATCAGAATTAAAAGAAAATATCAAAAATAAAAAATAAAATTGCTATTTTGAAGAACTCAATGCAAAAAAAAATTATTAGAGATCCAAAATAAAATTTGTTAATTTATCAAAAACCAAAAACGGATTTTAGAAAGAAAAAAAAAAACTGATGTTATATTGTGTTTATTTTATAGTCACTCACCTTATAGTCACCCACCTTATGGCTGTATTTATTCCAAGGAGCAGCATGTAGTCCCAATCCTGAACATTGAAGCTAAAAATATAAAAGTAAATATATGAGGAATACGAAGAAATGTAAAGAGTCTTATTGAATCATTCAATGGAAAATGAAAATCAGGAAAAAAAAAAAGTGTGTAATATTAATCTAATTAAATAGCTGCAATTTAGTTCATCTTACCATATAGAATAGGAACCAACAGCAATTACAGGATTATCTAGTAGACCATCAAGGAGCATAATGCATGTAATATATAATTTGTTCTAAGCAATTCATTACAAATGATGTAAGGCTTAACTTAGCAAAGGCCCACAAATTCCTAGATTCCATCCAAGAAACACTACTCCAAATTAGATTTTTAGCGACAATTGTTTAACAGTGATACATTAATTGCCAGTAATTTATTATCTAATTAATACTATTTATGGCTAATAACTAAATGCCGGTAAAGTACCTTTTTAAAAAATGCTAATTAGTCTCAACCTCTTATCCAATTAGCACGGATTCACGAGCTCATAACCCTCTTAAGTCTTAATAATTTCATTCCACTCATAATCGTCTCATTTGTGTTTGCTTCCTCACTTCATTCTCACACACTACGTACTCTTTAAGAGTAGTTCTTGCAGTGACAGCTTGTTTTTGGACAAAACTGAATTAGAGTTAGCAGCATCTCTGTTTGATTCAATTTAAGCTGATTTTTTATGTGCTATTTTACTCCATCCTAGTATTACATAATTGTAATCTTAGTATCTTGTAAAAGCAATAAATAAAGGTCAGCAAATGGGTGAAAGGGACAGCTGGAAAAATTACTTTTCTGGCCATAATAATTGCTACCAAAAGTTTAGTTTTTTGGGGCCATTCAAATGGTCATTACAAGCATTCGTCTATATAAACACCGACCCTGAATATGCCAGGCCTTTTGCCGGTAAAAGGTTTAGTGGCCATTTATATCGACTCTAAAAGGCAAAATAATTGCCACCAAAAACCTTTTTTGGAGTTGTGAAAATCCAGTCCATTAGTCACTGCACCAACCAATGGTATAGACAACCAAAGCCAATCCACACAACCACCCTATGATATTAGTAACCATTGCCAAGCCGGTTATACGCAACCAAATACATTTATGAAGATGTAAAGCAGCCTATTTTGTATAAGCAAATCCACAATGCTATGCACATAATAACTTTAACCTTGCATTGTGCAGGAAGAAATCTCTGGATGGGAAAAGCTACAGCAAAAAAAACAATGTAGGGAATTACTTGTATATTGGCTAGGGTTTTCAAATATTGGTCGCAGCTATGATTTGGGTCGCAACATGCATCAAGGTTTTTTAATTGTCCGCAATCAATAAATGCGAAAAAATCACAATGCGAGTGTGACCGATATTTAAAACCTTGGTTTGGCCAAGCAACTTTAAGATTGGAGTGGCATATACATAAATAGGCAAGAGGATTGTGTAAGTGGCAGTAAGTATAATCCATGACTTTTGAACTTAAATACAAGTTGATTGAATTTGTCCTGCTCCATAAGCTTGACCACAAAGTGTTGTCAATGGACTAAAACACAATATTTTCCACATATTAGAAAATAAATAAAATCAAAACACACATCTACTTGCTAGTGTTGGTTGTCATTTGGGCATAAAGTCAGCTAAATTACTAATTAGTGGATTTGGTAACTTCGATTTTCTGTGGATAGAAATCAAATGAAAAGAAAACCAAGTTTATGATCAACGTACTAACCAGCAAGTAAAAATAGATGGAACTGAGTGATGACACCTTGGTAAACAGCGATAGAAGAGAGTTCAATGTCTCCAATATGACCAGCATAGATGGAAGTTGAGGAGTCCATGAGAACCTGGAACAATGCAAACAGTTCCATTATGAATAGTCCGGTACTGAAGTATGCGTTTGGATCACTAATGGTGTCTCCATTTGAGGAGTTATTCCCTTAACACTCAGTTTCTGAGACTGAAATTTGTTATAAACTTCCAAGTGGGGCACTGAAACGTGAAATATTGTACGACGGCTCTGCAATAAATCATTTTATACATCTTTTAAGTATCACAGGTGTAAAATAGGTGAGTACTATAATTAGGTCTGTCAATGTTTTTTGTGAAGAGTTCTTATGTGCTGCCGTGTGCTATTGTAGGTCTTTCTTTTAGTTCACCAAAGGCAGTTCAATTAAGGGACTATGTTAATGTGATGAGAACCTTGTATTTGTGGTAAACTTTTGCAAGCCTTTATTGTGCATTGTTCAGACGAGGTTTATTCTGTTATTTCACTAGTTAACTTTGTTGTTTAACTGTTCAGGTTGGTACAATGGCTCATGCAAAAATTGATGTTGACTACATTGACGATCTCACATCAGGTTATTCATAAAATAAATGTGTTTATTCCATATTCAAGTCCAAATTTGTGGTTACAATGCCTTTCATATTGTATGAGAGTCGGGAGAGCGTGAAGTTCTTGTGATGCTTTTTCTTAACAATGATCGGCATGCATTTTGTATCCACTCCATCAATCTGGTTAGTGAATATATCGGTGCTCATCTGTTTAGCTTTTTCAATAAAATTTGCATATATAGGAAAATTTATAAAATTCTTACTAGGTTCATTTTCGTGACTAAAGTGTTTTTGGTTTTTGTAATGTTTTTTTCTCATAAGCATGAGTGTAAAATAGGGAAAATCTTGGAGTAATAAAGTGGATAATCTAATACAATTTTGTTCACAAAAGTTGGATAGCCAACAGCCAACATGTATGTAACTAATAGAAGATTTGCAATATTATTTGTGCACACGAGCTAAAGTGAGAGTTGATTTTAAACTCTTTCATTCAGAAGATGAAATGTACTGAAATATGTTAATTCACAATGGATGTGCATTAGATACATATGTTAAATGTCAAACAAGACAAACCAAGCTTATATAAAATGAGTCCAAACCTGAAAAAGAAAGAATGGCTTATAATAGACTTAAAAAACTATGCTGAGTCAACCCACTAAGATGGGGATACTTAAAAAACTATCATAGGTTCGACCTAAATAATCATAGAATCAACTATTTCCATCCTTATTAATTAGAACTTCTTGGGCAGTTCAATACTTCAGGTGGCCCCCTTTCCTAGCTGCCATCCGCTAATGAAGGATGGGTAGGTGTGTAGGCTTGTCTCTCATTTACATCTTCCCCTTCATGCGTGGGGCCTTCATGGGGGGTCGCGTCTAATAACTTACAATGTATGCGTTTTTATTTTTACTTCTACTTAGTTTTACTTCTACATTTGGCTTATTGAGTAAAATAAAGTTGTCTTATGTGACATTCATATGGATCGAGAGAGAATTAATGGTACAAGAAGAACACTTCTGTGCTTATATATTACTTAAATATAAAAAAGAACCCAAATTTATATTTCACACAGGACTAATCTTGTTATTACCTCCATAATCGCATGCGATGAGCTGTTTGTTCCACCTGCCATCATACATTATTGAAAAAATAAAGCAGGCTAATGCTAGTAGCAAACACTGTTGCATATTGCAACACTCGATTGAGTTGTAATTATGAGTATGAAATTGCAAATTAGACATGTTTAAATCAAAAAATATTTTGAAAACAAACAAACAACATTTCAATGGCTTCACAAGAGCAAGTGATAGATTTTTCCAATTTGCCCTTTCTTGCTTATATACAAGTTCTAGCCAAAATCGCATGTTGCTTCCTTTTTGTTTTTTGTTTTTAAAGTCATGATGCATGAAGAAAAAAAACTTATTAATAGCTTAACTTGGTAGAATAATTAGTATATATATACAGATCGAACATTGCTGTAGGATTATTAACATACAGAAAATCTGCAAAAAATTGGAATAAGTGCCCAAAAAAAGCTGCTTATTGAAAAAATCCTATAGGTTACCTCCTTGGACCAGTTGGTCTTCCAAATAATCGTAAAGAGGACTAAAGTCTGAAGAATACTGCCGCACATTGTGCCTCCCCAGAGACCCTAAACCGCAAAACCATTTAAGTATAAATTTGAAGGAAAGAAAACTCATTATTGACAAGTTGGAGATCAAAGATCCAAACACAAATATAGGCAGCATTTGACATTGAAGTAAAGATACATTTCCAATAACAGTAACATTGTTACCTTGACTCCTAAATCCAGCTTGAAACCAAGGAAAATTCCAATAGGGAGTCCAACAATGTAATAACATGCTAGGTTTATATAACCAACCATAACTTGCCATCCACTTCCAATGGCCACACCTGTGGAGATGTTAAAAAAAACTAGAATTAGTGGTACATTATCAGAACACTCATGAGCTGGAGAAAATATGTTACAAAAAGAATGTTTCAAGTTGCCAAAGAAAACAATTACCTGACATAACCTGTGAAGCACTATTGACAACAATTGTTACACCAAGAAGGTATGCTAAATCAGCAGCAGCTAGTATCATATCCTCACTGTCGGTAAAGATTTTGGCAAACTCATCTTTACTAAAGAAAATTACGGTCATGAATAGAATACCAAGGAGGATAGACTGGAAGATTGTCACACAGAAAGAATATATGGCTGCTCTTGGATGTGACATGCCAAGCGTATTGGAGACACGAACACTTGGAGGGTATTGAACCAATACTCAGTGTCAGAATGAAACAAATACATGAAAAATAGATGTCTATGTCTTAGTTCCGATAAATATGGAAATTTTGGTTTTAGTTTATGAAAACTGTTATTAGGTTTGATTCTTATAAATTTAAATTGATCACTATTATCTTTTTTTATGATGTAACATGTATCTTGACATGGCATGTCAGTTATTAATCTTAAATGGCATGTGGAGGTTGCATGTCTAGATGCACGTCATATGACCCAATGAACTATTTTTAAAACTTATTGGCATCAAAACTAACAAAGGAATGCAAGGAAAAAAATTAAAATTCACCATATTTGTTGGAACTACTAAGCATATTAACCAAAAATATATAATCAACCTCTTACATTTAGTTTCCTTTGTAATTGACAACAGTCCATATATAGACATATTTCACCAGAATTGTAGTCCCATGATAAATTAAGTAGGATTTCATTTACCCAAAACTGATGTTATCATGTGTTTATTTTATAGTCACTCACCTTATGGCTGTACTTATTCCAAGGAGTAGCATGTCGTTCCAACCCTGAACATTGAAGCTTAAAATACAAAAGTAAATCTATGAGGAATACCAAGAAATGTAAAGAGTTTTACTGAATCAATCGGGGGAAAACAAAATCATGGAAAAAGATTGTATTATAACCAATCTAAACAGCTGCAGATTAGTTCATCTTACCAAATAGAATAGGAACCAACAGCAATCACAGGATTGTCTAGTAGACCAGCAAGTAGAATGATGCACGTAATATACCATTGCTCTAAGCAATTCATTACAGATGATGCAAGGCTTAACTTAGCAAAGGCCCACAGATCTCTAAATGCCATCCAACAAAATCCACTCCATTCTTCTTTGCACCAACCAATGGTATACACAACCAAAGCCACAGCATACAACCACCCTACGATATTAGTCGCTATTGCCAAGCCGGTTATACCCCAACCAAATACATTTATGAATATATAAAGCAACCCATTTTGTATAAGCAAATCCACAAATGCTATGCACATAATTATTTTAACCTTGCTCTGGGCCTGAAGAAATCTCTGGAGGGGAAAAGCTACGGCAAAAGAAAACATGCAGGGAATTACTTGTATAGAATATCTTCCAGCAACTTCAGCTATTCCTTCATCTTGGCCAAGCAACTTTAAGATTGGAGTGAAATATACATAAATAGGCAAGAGTATTATACAAGTGGCAGTAAGTATAATCCATGATCTTTGAACATAAATACAAGTAGATTGAATTTGTCCTGCTCCAAAAGCTTGGCCACAAAGTGTTGCCAGTGCAGATGACATACCAAACTGCAATTTTGCACATGAATCATACATAAGATAAATAAAAAAAAAAAAATAAAAAAAGTCACATATGACAAAATAGCAATGATACAATAATAATTGTTCAATTGTACATGACTAAAACACCAAATTTTCCACATATGAGAAAATAAATAAAATCAAAACACACATTTACTTGCTAGTTTTTGTTCTTTCTTTTTATAAGCCCAAAAAAAATTATTAAAGCCTAAGTTAAACACAAGATGTGTCTAACTAAGGGCTCACAAAAAGAATACAGCAGGTTAAGTAGGTGCTTTATGCAAAGCATATCTACCCGTCAAGTTAACCAGACATACATAGTATTGACCTGAAAGCTACCCCTGGTACCGCATAATTTTCCAAAAAACGGCTCTTCCATCTCAATATATCATGAAAACCACCACAAAGTGAAACCCTCCATGGCTGTGCAAAAGATCCCGATAGTTCCATGCTTCCTTTTAACCCCGCACTACAATGGAATTGTTGAACTCTGCCATTTCCTCCCCAAACAACTAATGACAACTAATAACAATTAACAAGTGCATGTTTCTAAACTGTTCTGGGTGACTGGTATGTGAACTGGCTCAAGGCCCTTACCAATTAATCCTTATCCTCTTCAATTCACGAATTGCCTATCTACTGCTTGTGCAAATGTCGGAATCAACCTTGACCCATTTTGTCTGCAACTTAAACTCTAAAATCCCCTTCCAGTCCTAATTTCTCGTCTCATAGGCTCAACATGTTCATCTTCCCTTACATTTCCTTCTTTTGAGTTAGAATCTATAAAAACCTGTTCTGCTGAATCTTTAATACTGTTCCTTTTTTGTGAAAGACAATAAATCCTCCCCTGTAGCTCATAAATCTTTCTTCCAATCACCACTTTCATCATGTCCATCATAGTTTTCCTCAAAAAGCATACCATACAGTAAACTAGGGAAAAAAAAAAGTGGCATTCAAAAAAGATTGTTGGGAACTTTCTTCATCATTATTACAACTTCAGATACTTCCAAAACATTTCCGCCTCAAGTTTACAAGAGATGGAATTACTTGCTAGTGTTAGTTGTCATATGGACACAAAGATAGTTAAATTACTCATTAATGGATTTGGTTAACTATCATAAAACTGAGGAGATATGCAAGTAACACCCAATTGGTGAGGCCAGAGATCGTAGATCTCAAAGAACAAGAGAGATCATACCGTATAAGTAACTCCTATAGTGTAATTGATTGATTTTGATAAAAGATACAATGATAGTGAGCAAGTACTATATTTATAGAGCTTAATTCTAACGAGCTAATACTTCTCTCTTAACAGTAACTTCATTTTTCGGTGTTTAGAAATCAAATGATAAGAAAAATTTGAAGTTTATGAAGAATAGAAGAGGTGAAAGTGTGCTAACCAGCAAGTAAAAATAGATGGCACTGATGACACCTTGATAAACAGCGATAGAAGAGAGTTCAATGTCCCCAATATGACCAGCATAGATGGAAGTTGAGGAGTCCATGAGAACCTGAAACAGTGCAAACAGTGCCATTGGGAGTGCTACTCTCCATATCTTCACTGTCTCCGTCCGCAAAACAAACTTAACATCCTTCAAGCTTTTCACCGGCAAATAGTCGAGTTCTGAAGCATGCATTTGGATCACTAATGGGGTTTCCATTTGAGGAGTTCTTTTTCTTCCCTCAACACTCAGCTTCTTTCTGAGACTGAAATTTGTTATAAACTTCCAATCGTACAAGGAGTCATAAGGTTGACTTGGCTGTGTTGAAAGCAGAAGGGGAGAGATCTCTCTCCTACTAAGAAAAACTAACAAATTTACAAAATTTGAAAAAACAGATCATGTAAAGCGTTGACTCAAATGAGTAAGCAGGTTGCAACAACACTTGCAAGTCAAACCATCTAAGTAACCATATAAGTGAATTAGACACCACACCTTAACCCAAAACCTTAAGACTCAGGTTTATGGGTCTTCTCCTCACTTATATGGTGTTAAATTTTTCTATTTTTATCCGATATGGAACTTTAACTCACACTTGTACTTTAATAACAAGAGTCATGAGGTTGACTTGCTATGTTGAAAGCAGAAGGGGAGAGATCTCTCCTACTAAGAAAAACTAACAAATTTACAATTAATATTCACCGATGAAATCAAAACAATAACTTCCCAAATCATAAAAGCCAAAATATGAAAAACAGATCGATCATGTAAAGCGTTGACTTAAATGAGTAAACACGAAGGCTTTGCATTTGATGTGCGACTGTGAAAGAAGATTATAGCTGCTCAAGTTAATTAGTAGATGAAATGGAGCACAGTTACTTACGTTTGAGGAAGAACAATGAACAGGACGACGAAATGAAGGTAACGTTAATCAGAAGTAACCCTTCTTCTGCATGTTTTTACTTTGTCCTTTTCTTTATTATTACCACGAGTCTACACATCTGTTTTCATTTTGAAATGATTAAAAGTTAAACAAAAAAAATAGATTTATTGTTGTTATATTAAGTTTAAAAAGTTTAATTCTAATTTTTATTTTTTTAAAGAATATATTTTGATATTTTTTGTATTTTCCGTCACACAATGTTATTGCTCCATTAATTTTTAAATTTTAAAATACTTAATTTAATATAATGACAACTAATAATAGTCCCTACATGTATTTTAATAGCAAATTACAAAAATAACCTTTGAGGTGAAGAACAGAAAATTACATAAATAACCTTTGAGATGAAGAACAGCATGCTCAATATGGTCGTGCCTAAGATGCCATCATTGTTAAGGTTGAATAGTAAAGCATGCTTGTTTGTTCTGTTTAGTTTTGAAACTTAAACTCTTCTCTGTAATAAAATGTTTGTAAATTTGTGAATGAGTTTGTTGTTTCTGCAATTTGAATTTGACATATTCATGGACTAATTCGTACCATAAAGCGTTTCCCTAGTGCATGAGATTGGTGGTTAATCATGTTTTAGAACTATGAATCTTAAGTTCATAGATAAAGGAACCACTAATAATAAATAAATAGAAATTAACAAAATTAATATATTAGTGTAAGAAATGATTTTTTATAAATAAGATTGTTATAGTGGCAGGGCCACAAACTTTAAATCATTTTTTTATAATAAGACTGTTGGTTAGAATATTATTAAGCCGGCCGTCACTATTTAAAAAAAAATATTTCAAAATTTAAAAATTAAAGGAGTAATATTGATGAAAAATGCACAAAAAAAACTTTTTGAAAATATAAAAAATTAAAATTGAATGTCTTAAAATAAATATACCAAAATCAAATAAGTGTGAAATTTAACAGACTAAAAGTGATATTAAGTATAAAAAAATTACTATTTAACAAAATGTCCCGCAATTCCTTTTATTACTGCATTATGCTTTTTTAGTCTAACCAAAAAGTATTTGGGTATCTTATTTTGGAAATCAACTAATACTCTTCACACTAGGTCAACCCATTTTAAGATAACGTATACTTCTAGTTGCAGCTTCATGTCCAAGTTAAAGATGGAACTTTGGACATTAACTGAAAAACTCAAGTATAGAACCACTTGTATGAATAACTTTTATTTATGATTAAATTTTGCTGTAACGCAAGACTTGATGTGAATATTATTTAAGCAAAATATACATGCATATTTACCTCCAGAAGAGGATATATGTGGGGGAATTAGAATAAAGAACGTCACTAACAAAAATATTTACCTCCATTTGAGGAGATCTTCTTCTTCCCTTACACTCAGTTTCTGAGGCTGAAATTTTTGTTTTAAATTCCAATCATACATATAATAAGCACATGGTGACAGTCTATATGCCCCTTTATGAGGCTTAAGCATTGTACAAAAGGTACATATCTTAAGATTCACAGCTGTAAAGTTTTAGATTTAGTGGAATCTTTTACAATTTTGTCCACAAATGTTTGGAAACACAACAACAGGGACCACGGCTGCGGTGATCCACTTGATAATATGGTTTATGGTGGTGAAAATGGTAAGAACTGTTAGATTTTATAATAGATAGATGAGAGATGGAAAAATAGTGCTTACTCCCTTGAGTTGTACATTTCACATCTCTTTCTTTGTTACCAACAATTTGGCAAAGATGAATGTAATTAAGCTTGTTCCAATTGCAGATTTGCAGTTGATAGGTTTCTTTGTTGAGGGAACTCTAAGTGAGAAAAAAAAAAGATGTACTTCTTGTTACTTAAAGGTTTTATGATAAAGAGTATAATAAAAAGATGAGTTAGGTCTTAGAAATCTAGTTGTTGGTTCAAAACATCTTTAGACGTACTTCTTGTTTTTCACTCATTTCCTTTTGAAGTAGGGCAAGTTTTAAACTTGAATGAGAGCATGATCGTTGAGACAATAATATAAATCGTAGTTGTTGATGAATTGATGTGAAGTTATTTCAAAAGTAATCTAGAGATTGAATTCTAAAAATACAATTGTGGTCAATATAAAAAATATTATCATAAGTAATAATTCTAAATATTTATCTAAAGAATATACATGTTCTTTCCACTAAAAATATTATATATCAATCATTACCAAAAACAAAAAAGGTATTATATCAAAGTGAAGGTAGGATGCCCACTTTAACGATCCCTTTCGTTTGACATAGTATCCTTCCTTTTCTTTTGCACTGACTGTAGTGACCCACTTAGCAATCCACAAACAATAAACAAAGGAAGGCCTAGATTGAGTAGATTCTCTTGACGGGGAACATCTACCTAAAAGTGGAGAACATTGGAATCCCCCACACAAAAATATCCCAACAATATTTAATTTTACACCTACATCACTACAATTTTCAATGTAAGCAGGTAAAATTTTACTTGAAACTTTTTTATCTTTAAAGTCAGTTTAAAATTAATGTTAAAGATAATACCTTAAAAAATGAAGCAAAAGGCTTTAGTATTTATTTTATAGATTTTTTTAACTTAAATCTCTATAATCATTCTCCAAATGAGTACTATCAACAATTATCAACGGAATTTTGTATAATTTCCTGTTCCTTTTTGCTGTATGAATCAAGACCCACCATGCCTAATACCAAATTGTTGCCTACTCATGTAGTTGAAGATGACCACCAACTCCAAGACTTAGTACCTATTATTAAGCCTACATCCTTTGCTTCACCATACCCACCTATTTCACTCTATTATATCTTACCGAAGGGTAAAGCTGTTATATAGACATAAGTGATCAACACCACCACAAGTTGCAAATGATGCTGCCTAGCCTATTAAAAACTCGTTGATCGTTTCAGAAGTTGTGTTTGGAGATGAGATTGTAGAGGGAGTTAACAATCAGAATGTCTTCAAAACAGAAAAGGAAAAGTTTCTCCAATATTGAGTAGCTAGGAGTGTGTTTGGATGACAAATTTTGGAGAGAGAATTTTTTATTTTTTTTATGTTGAAATTCTTCTCTTAATTCCTAAAAAAATGCTCATTTTATCATTTTTCTTGTCCATTGCTCCTTTTATTTTTTATGATTTTCTAAAATTACAATTGAACTAAATTTTTAAAATATAGTAAAAATAAATAAATCTCATGTTCCTAAGTCTTTGCATTTCACGTTAATGGATCTCTCCTTGGTTTCAGTATGTGTTTGGGCTTGCCCAATACTTATTAATGGCTAAACCAGTTGTCGGCAAATATTTTTTGTGCCAACTATTACTGCTTATCATGTATGTTTTAAAAAATTAGAGTTTAATGATTATGCATTTTTAATATGAAAGTTTTTTATATTTTTAATAAGTAAAAGTTATGTTTAGTATGATTTTAAAGATAGTTATTATCAAAGCAGTCAACAAACTAACGATTACCTTTTAGTTATCACTACACAAAGAAAATATTTAGTTTTATTTATAACTAATCTCTATCATAAAATCTAATGGAATATTTTTAGTTTGGTATCATCTCGGGAATATTATTTTTTTTAGTTAGAAGACTTTAAAATGGAGACTTAAGGTAATGTAATAACTATCTCCCATGTCTCAGTCAATGTGAATTTTAGAACGAAATCATGTTCTACAGATTTGCACCTTATTCTCAGCCTTTTTGATAATGAGTCTTAAAAAGAGTCCTTGAAAAACATGCACCCTAGATTTCGTATATAATTTACATTATATTCTAAATTCTAAAATATTGAAATATTAAGCTATGAAAACTTACATATAAAAGGATTTGAAAGGGAGTAAGGGAGATAAGAATCAGAAAAGGTGCATAACCTCTTCTATATATACTTCTTTTTTTTTTTATTAATGCGCTTATGCCAATTAAATTCTATATATATTATATAGGAATTAAACAAGATATTTGTACTGGAGCATAGTCCAATGCATACCAATGGACAATAGCTTGCAAACAAGAATATAAAGGGATTCCCCCCAAAGTCTATCTTGTTATACGTAAAAAAGTGAATATATTCCATGACTAGCTACTACTCGTGATTTAAGAATTAAGATAAAAATCAAGCTAGTTGCACAGTTTGATAATCACTAGAGTGGTCGAAGAGAAGTAGAAGAGAGGCTAGGAGGGATACATTACACTTATTATGTGTATTGTGTCAATTAAAATATCTCAGAAGTAGCTCACTAAATCAAGGACCTTGTGATTAACATGTGATGCTATCAGAATTACTTGTTTTAGAAAATTAAGTCAGCATGTATCGATATTTTTTCTCTTGAATACATTAGACTATTTACATAAAATCTAATTCTAGGATCGATATCCTTGAATGTATAACAATAACATAAAATGTGAAAGATTCATAGCCCACTCAACGTAATAATATACGATTATAATAATTAAGGTGCAATTTGATATTTCCCTAAAGCTTGTACTTGAGCTTTATATGGATAAAAAAAAACGAAGTGTGAAGATATAACGTGCAATACTCATCAACGAGCAAATCATTAGATCTTACTGTCCCTATTTTCTCTAGTTTATATTTATTTGATTCAGTGTATGAATGGATTCGACACTCTTTGCAAGTTGCAATTCGTGTGAATTTGCACACATTTGTTGATAGATTGTTGCCTCTTGCACACCCATTATATTCTGGAATGTAACGGGGTGTTACAAGTAATTTTTGGAGGTACATAAAGTTTTAGCCTTATTGATATGAATAGAGCTGTTAAAATGAGTCACTCCACCCCACTTGGTCACTCATATTCCACATGGATTCAAGCTAAAAGGCCTATATAAAGTCAAAGGGGCTTGTTATTGCCACTAACTACTTTGCTATAGGCACTATCCACATGAACTTTTAAATATTTTTTTCCAAAAATATCCTTCCAAAGGAAATATGATTTTGTTGAACAAGTCTATAACATAATTGTATTTTTGTTGCACATATTGGGCTGAAAAAAATAAAGCAATAGAATACGATTTCGTTCCACAATGTAAAATGGAATCGTATTTTCATTGCATACAAAGGGAATGAAAAAAAATAAAGCAACGAAAATATTATTTTGTTGTACATTGTGCGACAGAATCGTATTTTCATTGTTTTATTTTTTTCATATCCCCCAATTTCGTTGTTGGCTCACCCCCAATACCAACAACAACATAGATTTGCTCGCCTTGATCACCATCCCAAACTCATTGACAACAACAATACGTAGCAAAAACAACAACCTATAACAAAACGGATTGATAACAGGTGGATGTGTGTGTAGATCGACAATAGGGGCGAGGTGGTCGTTGAAGCATGAATTGACAATGATGGTACTTAGAATTTGATGGGATGGGTGTGTGTGCAATCTATAGGGGTGGCGCGGGGGAGGGGTTTCAGTGGGGAGTGTGGCACAAGGGAGAGGGCAACATGGGGGTTATGGATCTGAGTTGTTTGGGTGAAGGAGATGGTTTTGAATCTGAGGAGAAGGGAAGGGGTGTATGTATTTGGTGAGTGGACAAAAGAGAAATTTCATAAAAGTTGGTAGGGTCAATAGCAAATCTGGTAGTAAGAATAATTGTTCCCAA
Source organism: Glycine tomentella (assembly GCA_007407185.1). Lineage (NCBI taxonomy): Eukaryota > Viridiplantae > Streptophyta > Magnoliopsida > Fabales > Fabaceae > Glycine > Glycine tomentella. The sequence goes on along the minus strand of PYAF01000136.1, from coordinate 1,009,579 downwards.
AGTCAAAAGCCTGACATTAAAATAATCCACAAGGCCAATGAACCTTCTCAGCCCTGCTAGTTAAGACTAGATCATTGGCTTCACATTTAAAAATCTGGCTTAAGTCTGAGTTGTAGATTTTCTTGCCCAAACTAACTCTTAAGATTTTCTTACAAATTTAGATTTTCACAATCATATATGGTATAAGTTAACAAAATCAATTAATCATTCAATTGTTTATGTAGTGTTGAATGCATCTTTATAAAGTTGTGTTGAGATAAAACAAAAGAAGACAGCCAAAAATAACTTTTTGGAGCAATATATATCAATTTGTGAATGTAATTTTTGGAATTACAAGTTTAGAAATTACTTTTCACAATTGGTATATATTGTTGTGGAAAGTCATTTACAATAAACATAAACAAAAATTGAATTCAAATTATTTGAACGTACCTTAACAAGTCACACCAATTATTGATGTGCACACTTATTTGAACAATGGAAACCTGAAGTTGATGGGTTGAAAATCATATTCAAAATTATTGATGGACAAAATAATGTGAGGAACAACCATCAAAAGCTTTGCTTTGCAATTATAGTATGTTTTCTTATTCTATTAGTTTTTTATTTTATAAGAAAATGATGTTTAATTCACACTCCATATGAAGTTTGTGATAAACGTGCCTTGAAATATTGTACCACGTGAAGAAAAATATACAATATTATATTTTTTTTATGAAAAACATAGTATTATATAATGAATATGAGGTGAAAATGAGTTTCAAAATTAGGATTTAAAGAATAATTAAAATATAATGGAAATAAACTTGAAATAAAAACAAACACAGGAGTGTAAAATAAGGGTTTAAAAGGGTATATTTGATATTAAAAATGGGGGCAATGGGTGTACTTAGAAAAAAAATGGAGGGTCTAAATAGCAAGCTCCTAGTTTAGGGATGAAAATACAATTTGTTGGGCTAATTGTGTGGCCTAACAAAAAGTTCGTTCGTTCGTTCGTGGGATTGCACTTTATCTAATGCTGGCTATTAAAAGCTTTTTAGATAATAAAAAACTAGCATGAGTCGACAATAATGACCAATGGATATTTACATTGCTTGAGAGACATTTATTCATTCAATTACTTGTCAATATGATGGTAGCTTGTGAAATTACACTACAAATCTGAAGCGTGGCCTCTACACCATGCATAAGGCCAAACAAGGATATGCAAGAATCTTCTCAAATCCCACTAACTTTTCTCTTCTTCACAGAGTCAAATGAGCTTTTTCAACATCAACAAAACCAAGAACCTTTCGAGCTCCACTTCTTTTCAAATTTTCGAAACAATTTCTCCTAACATTATTTTTCTTTGGTCAGAAGCTTTCCTCCTTTGCTCTTGGCTACATAATTGGAATTTGGAAGACTCTTCTAATAAACAACCTTTCTTTTATTAGTGATTTTGCTTTACTAGTTAAATAACATTTGCTAAAGATAGCTTTATCTAAGAGACACTTCAATTATTAACAATAAAAATCAAGGATAATGCTTCATATATAAATTAATTTACGTATACATGTTAAAGTGTGTCTGGAATTTGGACTGTTCAAAATAATTTATAATAACATGAACAAGATATTATTGTGCCGAGCAATGAGTAAATATTATATCGTATAATATGATTCAAAATTAAATCAAAGTATCATTAATATTTTCAATTTCTTGTAAAAACTTCTAGAAGCATCAACTATGCCGTCGAGTTTTTATTTTATCTTATTGAGTTGCCAGTCAATATTGTTTTGATCTCTTAGGTTTGGGTTAAGTTAGGTCTAATTTTTCACCAACCTATGTCTAGCGTCTATCATTGTATATAACTTAAGGAACCAAATTAGGCTTTTTGGAAATGTATTTTCTGGGGCGTGTTTTACGGCCAAGTTGCTTTTAAAGGACCCAACTTCCAATTTCATTTTAAAATAAATTTACAGTTCAGATGTTGCGATATTTCATTTTATTTAGTCTTATTTCATTATATTTTTTCCATAATCAAGTATTAAAGATAAAAACCACTCCTGACGATTAATATTCTTACACAATATCAAACTCGTGTTCTTAAATTAACTCATATATCAACAAGTTTGAATTCTAGGTATGAAACTAATCATATTAAAAATTTAGATGGGGAATTTGTCTTCAATGAAAGATATATACATATGATTTCTACAAAAATAATCTACACATATATTGTTTATACTAGTCTATAATTGACTTTTATTACCCCTTGGAAAAAAAATTAGTATCGGTCAAAGTAAAAAATATTTTAGAACTCCTCAACAAGTATTCTCAAGTATGAATATATTTATTTTTTATTTAGTATGTTTTTTATAAATGAGTGTTAAAAAGATTTGTGAAAAATTATAACATTTTAAACAAAATTAGAATTAAAACACTTTATTTCATTAAAATACATATAATAAGTATAGCTAGATACAGATATACAAATACTCATTAAATATAACTACTACAGAAATTAAAATCATTACAACACATGTAGAAGTCCAAATCTGGATCTTTTCTAAACTATAAACATGCATCATGTATGATAATTAATATAATTTTTTTAAAAAAAAAAAAACTTCATTTTGATTCGTATTTGTAAAGGACCATGTATAGCCACTAGTTATTTCCTACATATCATTGTATGGAATGAAATTATGTTATCTCATCCAATCTTTATGTAATATGTTATTGATTTTTTATTATAAATTAAAAAAGAGATTGAAAAGAACTGCATAATCCCGATCATTACACGTAGAACTTTAATTTTATATTGTAATTAAAGAGTGCTTTAGCACTCATCCTTTTTCTAACTCCAACCCCTTTGAACTTTTGTTGCATGCTTGGTAGTGTACACCTCTTTTAGGTCAATATCCCACCAGCTTACTCTAACTTCCACGTAAGTCCATTCCCACCCAAGAAATCACCCGCGAAAATATATTTTTTTTAGAAAAATCCAAGGAGTGACATATAATTTACAACTGAAAAACTGAAACAAAAAATATTAAATGAAAACTTACAATTGAAATAATAATAATAATAATCTAGTATTTTACATGTTTGAGAAAATGTTGATAAAAAATTTGAAGGATAAAGACTTGGACATGAATTAAAAACTCAATACCTACTTAATTTAGATTATATTAAAAAATATTTATTTATTATTTATTATTTATTTGTAATAGATAATTTTTAAAAAATTATGATCATATATTAATGGTATAAAATAATTTTATCATATATCACTGTTGGTATAAATTTAAAAATAATTATTATAAAGTTAAGAAAAATTTATCTTACATAATAAATTATAGTTGCATAATAATATAAATTAATGCATAGTCTTTTTTTTTCTTATTATAAATATTTCTTCAAAAACCAATGTTTCCATACACTACTATTAAACCAGAACCAGATATTTGACACCAGTCATGCACAAGCATTTGAAAAGCACTAGTTGGACGTAGGTAATGTAGTAACCATTTTTCCTTCCTATTCTGCATTATAATACAACAAAAATAATATATATATATATATATATATATATATATATATATATATATATATAAGAGTAAAGAGATGATTGGATAGTCATGAAACACAAGCCGTTGATGTTGCTGACCTTGGCAATCACAATCACATGCCGTCGTGTCGTTTTGAGGAAGAGCGTGGGTTACGTGTGGTGCCGCCAGTGCGTGTAATTCACTCGCAGATGAAGAGCGCGTCGGGCTTCTCCGTGTCGGCGCCTAGAGTGATCCGCAGTGAGAACCGATAAAGCCCGGTTGCCACCAAACATGGGGCCCACAAAGGGAAATGACCGTATTGTCCTTCTAATTCAGAGTGAGCTGTTTTCTGTTAGGCGATCAACACACGAAATGCTAGCCTGATTGACGGCTCTTTCTGGATAATATAATGAGCCCAGCTAAATCTATGTTTCTTTATTCCCATATTAACATATATGCCTGATGAGTTATTTTAGTTTTAATTAAAAAAATTGTTTGATTGATAGATAAATAAATAAATTTAGTAATTTTTAGTGTTTTAAAATACTATTTGTTCTGTATGTTCTCCAGAACACAAATGTATAACACCGAAGTGCTACGTGTTTGATGTTGGATCACTCTAACTCTGCAGGTCCAAGGATATCAATGGAGGATGATACCTTGAAGCAGAAGATCACAGAGATACACCAATGGGAGTGGGGTGTGTGCTCTGTGTAATTGAGAGAGAGAGCTAGAGTGAATGTGTGTGTA
>PYAF01000136.1:968936-999520 GCA_007407185.1 Glycine tomentella | reverse complement strand
TTAATACATATATTGTACAAATAAAATAATTAACTTATTTAACCTTTCTTGAGACATATTTAAAAACAGAAAAGATTTTATTAATTTTAATTTTAATAAAAATCACTAAAGATACAAAAACATGAAAAACTAATACTAGTATTAATATATATTTTTCTTATATTAGGGGAAAAATTATAAAATTAAATTAATATTTCAAGTAGTGTTTTGATGTTTACATTTGATTACGGTATCATTTAAAGTTATGAATTTAAAAATAAATTCTGAATTTAATTTAAGAATTATTGCAATAAAATAGAGTACAGATGTGAGTCTGTGAGATAATTCGTAAGAATCATAATGAAAAACAATAGAAAAGAATATGAATATTTGAAATTCAGCTTTATTTCCCTTCATTTAACATTTTCAATAAAAATAAGCATATCTTGAGTGGAAAATTTAATATCAAACAGCATATAAAGTAAAAGTTGTGCAGTGCTTTAGCAAGTTGTAAGGTTTTAGATTTTTGTTCATGATCAGACCTATTCTCTTGTTCTCCTTAGTGTTATCCTCTTAATTGCTAATATTTTTAAAACAAATGCTAGACAAATAATTGTGCTGTTCAGTCTTCTAAAATTGAGCATATCAAACGCACCATTATTCATATCATATACTATATATCTCTTCTTCTTTTTGTGAACATTCATATCTTATATTTTGTAATTAATTTGTATTTCTAAGTTTGATGAAATGCTGAAAGTGGGTGAGTTATAAATAAATGGTTAAATGAAGATTGAAGAAGACCATGTATCAATTTTATGAATGTTGATCAACTTGCTTCTATTTCCCATATATAGCAGAAAATCCCTTTTGTCACCTATAACCAAAAGGCTACAATGACGTCACAGGCAAGGAGACAATTAGATATTTTTCAACTGATTGTTAAATTAAAGGAGTCACATAGATATTTTTCGTCAAGTGTTTATTAAAACAGGACATGGAGGATATTTTAGAACTTTGAGATTACATTATTTCATTAGATCCACCTTTCATTGTTTTTTCTTCAACATATTTTTTTAATGCTTTTCCTTTGACATTTGTTAAGTCACAACATGATTAAGTTAAGTATAAGATGAATTATGATTCTTATTTATTTTGATTATAGGTAAATAAATATAAAAATTAAAAATTATGTCTTATGTGTATTCATATGAAAGAATATTATATTTGTATATAAAGTTTGCATTATTTAAAATTTCATTAATATTTTATATTTGAGAGTCATTTTCTAGGAATTGTTTTATATTTCTATATACTCTATGCTAATTGCTTTTGGGCTTGAATTTGATATTGTTGTGTATAGAAACATTTTTATAAAATCTGTCTTTATCATTTGATGTGTCTGTTATGAAAATCTATTATCTATTTTTAAAATTGTTTTAAACGTAACTTTGTGTTTGTAAAAAAGGTTTGAAAAAAATTCTAAAAAACACAATTCAACCTCATTCTTTGTGATATTTGGCTTTATAACATTTCATAAAAACTTAGTATGCTTTTAAAACAGTAGACAACCATATGACTGGTTCAATTTGCAAAATAAAAAAAATAATGTGTTTTATCAATTAGTTTGTAATAATGTAAATTGATGTGAAAAAAAATGTAAATTCACATATTTTAGTGTAAAAGAAGAAAAATAACAGAGCAAACTACAATAATCATCCCAGAGATTTACATTATTTACACGTCTTTTCTCTTCGTTTTTTTACACTACACAAAATCTCTAACTTTTACGATCTTATTACACCTGTACCCCCTCCATTATTAATAGTATTAACTCCTTTTGTGTTTTAGATCATGTGATAGGCACGTGACCTTATTAAAATTTTAATCTCGAAATTAATATTATCTCATTCATTCATTTAAAACTCTTATATTTGACACATTATTGTTGAACATTTACGAGTCCTTGTTGTTGTTGTTGAGTACGGTGAGGTTGGTGTTAGTTTGTTTTTGTATATTAATGTTCATGATGTTGATTTTACTATTCATTTTTTATGATGTTCAATTGTTCGGCTGCATTTTTTTGACATTCTAGCAAGTGAGAAGGAATAGGGGTATTATGTGTAATTTTAATGAAACAAAAAGGAGACACGTGTATTATTTGTAAAAGATAGGAGTACATGTGTAATATTTTTAAAACCTTAGGGATTTATGTGTAATATTTTTAAAACCTCAGGGTTAGATAATTATCCAAAAAACTATTCATCCACACAAGTGCATGTAAGAACACTTTGACTATACCCAAAATAAACAGACTAAAATCAACAATTCTAAAACATAAGACTTGCCTAAAAACTATCTATACCATATAAACATGTTTGTACTCAAAAAAATAATTCAACAAAGTATTTTTATAAAATGCAAAGCATGATTTTCCACATCAATTGACCACTGGTCTCTTTCTCTTTTTTGGATTGTTTAATGATGAAGTAAGAGGTTTTGAATATACTTGCATTCCCTATGTACACAAAAACAACCAATTAATATAAAAAAAGATAATGACTTAACTAAAAATTGATTTTAAAGTACATTTTAATTGGTTTTAAGTTACCTCGGTTGTGGTTGTTGATTATTGAGAAAGCGGACCATGATTTTGAACAGGTTGAGAGGTTTTAGAGTTGCCATGTGGTTGGCTACCAGACTGCTCAACATTTTTTTCTAAGTGACAACACCAAACAAAAATCATTTAAATTTAGGCAATTACTACAAACAATTCATAATGTAACATCATGCTCACCTTTTTTTTGTTCTTCGTCGAGGCCCTTTGACATATTCTACTATTATGTCAAAACATATTGCAATTAGAGCACCTTAAGGTTTTGGACCTTTTTCTTTGTTGATTTCTTGATGGCCCATCAACAACACTTTTCTTTCTAGCCTTTCAAGGCCTTCCAGGTTGCCTTCTTAAAGAAGGTGGCTCAATATCAGGATAACCATCCTTGTTTTTGCGGTCAATACTAGGAATGGGATGAATCGTTTCAGCAAATGTAATCCTTAACTTAGCCATAGAATGTGAATCATCACAAAACATCTCAGGTTTTAGTTTATTATGAGATATGGATGCATAAACATGTTTACAAGACAGCCCAGTTATTTGTCAAAACCTACATCTACATTCCTTTGAGTTTAGGTTAACCATGAAGGTAGTGAAACCATCTATGACTTGGAATTCTTCTTGACCAGCATACGCCACATGTAAAAATCTACCATCATTTATGGTAGTGTCTAAAAAATTTCTTACTCTTTGAGTCATTATACTGTCAATTATGATTGCATTCTTATTCCTTTTATGAATTAATTTCTCAACCTCAATGTCACATTTTCAAGCATAGACAATATAGACTTTTTTCGATCATCACCTAACCAAGAGTTGAAGATTTCACAGACATTTTTAATGACATGATCGCTCTTCACATGCACAGAACATACCAAATTTGTTCAGGTTGTAACACCCCCGTGTATACCCTGTGTATTAACATTATATAATCATCAGATTAGCGCTTAAACAAGATAATTACAAACCTTTTAATTAAAACAAGTTTATATTGGGGAAGCATAAAAACCAAACCATCTTTCTTGATAACATTATGTATGGAAACAGAACCCACATCAAGCATAAACATGCCCCTGCTCGACCAGATCATACAAACAGACCATAGGCAGAAACATAAATATCTCAAAGATATAAACATGAGTAAGCATAATAGAACGAAAACCGGATATATATACATCACTGGCACCCGAGGTGCATATATACAACAAAAGCGTCCGAGCGCTTTTTGATCCCACGGATCCTTCCTCACATGAGGGCATACAAAATACATCAGTGTATAACACAAAATACATGCGCAACGCACGTCTTCCCTCACAGGGGTATACAACACAAACAGATGCCGAGCCGAGCTCCAAGCATACAAAACATAATATCCACTGAGCCGAGCTCCAAGCGTGCAAACCACAAAATAGCTGAGCCGAGCTCCAAGCTATCCCTTGCTGCCCGAGGCGAAGCAGGCACCGTCTCTACTGGGGCCTCCCGCCCTGAGACTGCTCCCCTCTGCTAGAAGCATCACCTGAAAAAGCATAAGCCCCACACGGGGTGAGATAAAAATCTCAGTAAGCTCAGGATCCTTGGAGGCATCTCCTCCACCCTGGCTCACTCATCATGACACAACATCATGGCATCACAACACTGGGCCATCCCGGCTTCTCATAACAATACAAAGCAAGCAATCTCGGTGCTCTATGTACGGCGGACCGAGTCAAACGCCGACCTCAGTGTGAAACTGGAATTCACACCCGTGCCATCCCATCGGGTGCTACCCCTTCGCATGGATGCACGTATATGGTACCTCCGAGACTAGGCACTCACCGCGACGGGACACATCCTAGCTCTTGGCCTCAGGGAATCTCCGCATCCCAGGACCGAGTCAACCAGAGCCAGCCAACTAGGAGGAAAACCATCTCCTAGGGAGGTCCATATATATCCTATTGGCCAAAGGATCTAACAACAGGCTTAATACATCTATCAAGCACAGATACAAGCATATGTATATATATGAGCATGCAACATCATCACAATGCATGAATCATGAATGAAACCACTACTCCCACGGAGTATGGTAGAGTACACACAAGTGGGAAACATCCCCAAGGGTCCAGAACTTACCTGGCAAAGCCGAGCTCTGCAGTTCTTCCCGTGCTCTGTGGCCCACACCACCGACACCCGCGGTGTCACGCCCTATCCAAGGCACACACACAACATGTATCAATCACAAAAGCCATACACGGCATAAGCATCACGGTTCTCAACCGCTCAAGCATGAAAGGACTCACAATCCTTTCCAAAACAACCAAGGTCTTCTACCCTATGGTTCAACAAAGCTTGGCATTCACAAGCCATCACCACAACAGCCTCACAAGGCCATCTAAACCACCATTCAAGGCTCTAGCATGTTCATACTTGGCTAAGCAACTCAGCCCAACAACAACACATGCATCACCATGAGCCAAGAATTCAACATTCACCAAACTCACATATGAGAGCTAATCCTACATCCTCACAACATTCTAAGCACATGCTTCAACATGACCCAAAGCTAAAACAAGCTCTATCAAAAGTGGGTCACTATTCACCCAAAACCCCAACTCATGAATCAAGAGGTAAATCTCAAGTTTCTTACCTCAAATGCCACAAGGAAGACCCACGGACGACTTCCCCTAGCTTGGGTACTCACGAATCGTCGTCGTTCCTCGTCGAGCTCAAGTTCCGCGAACTTCCCTTGAGAAAGGGATTCTCAAAATGAGTGGGTTTGGGATGAAAGAGAGGATGGATTTAAGCTCAAGAAGTGATTCCCATCACAAAACAAGCTTAAGGGATGGATTTTGGTGAGATATGGTGAAGAAACCAAGCTTGGGCACTCAACAATGGAGGTAGGAGGTCTGAGGAAGAAGAAGGAAGGGGTTTGGCTCAGAAAATCGCGAAATAGGCTTTATATAGTGGGTCTGCCCGAGCTGCGGCGTCTCCGGCGCCGGCCCCACGCCCAGAGCGCCACCCTCTAGAGTCTACGGCGCCTCCAGTGCCGACCCCGGCGCCAAGAGCGCCACCTCCCGGGCCAACAGCGCCACCCTCCAGAGAGTCTCGCGCCACCGGCGCCAGCTCCCGCGCCTCAAGCGCCAACATCCAGAACATCTGACGCCACCCGCGCCACCCACGGCGCCAGCTGGGAAAATCATGGTGGTTCCGGCGCCACCAGCGCCGGCCTAGCGCCCGGAGCGCCAACCACCAGAAACCATGGCGCCTGGAGCGCCGCTCCCGCGCCTCGGGCGCCACACTCCAGCACTGCGGCGCCAAGAGCGCCATCCTGGCGCCAAGGGCGCCAGAATTATGCAGAAGGTTTTCTGCAGAATCCTTGGCCAGACGCTTCCCAAATCGCGCCATACGCGTCCTAATTCGCGCCAAACGCGCTGGGACTTAGGAATATTACACAGGTCCTAGTTGCGAATCATGCATGGTTCACCATGTTTCTCCACAAAATGCCCCAAGATATTTGTGTTTCCTCTGTCCAAGCCCAAATAAGGAAAGTCATCTTCCATGTCAGACATTATCTCCTGCAATCCACCAACAACAACAACTAAAAAAAATGCCAAATAATTTGTTCAACAAAACAACAAAGTAGGAAAGTTTATAAACATCAGTAATCCCCCACAATTATTTATTTTGTCCCCCAAACACACTGATCCCAAATAGAAACCCCAACAAATAAAAAATAACAATAATAAATCCGCATTAACAATTACAAACAAACACTGAAACTCCACACATTTGGTCCTTTTAATAAAAAAGGAGAAACCTATAGTAAAACCCAACACATTTGATAGAAAACAATAAAACAAGCAATTAAATCGATCAAATGTATGGACAAAATGCGATTGCACCCAAATCCCTTCGCAAGAAACGATAATGGCACCGCGAAAGGCTTCAAAGGATGAAGGATCAATCAAACAAGCAACTACAATCCTAGTATCCTCAATCACAAACGAAACACAATTATGAGCATGAAGAAGAACATGAAAATGGTTTAGAGACGAGGGAGAAAGGCTTACCTAGCACCACCATGGAGGAGAACACGCCTAGCACCACAAGCGCGAAGGAGAAACACGCCTGGCACCACCGCAGTGGAGAACTAAAGGTAGAGGAGAAAAGTGAGGTGAATAGGAATGCACCTAGAACCACCACAGAGGCCAACGGGAATGCAGAGGACAAACGCGCAACGAACATGATTGTGTTTAGCAAAGCCACGGAGGCCAACAAGAATGCAGAATAGAAACACGTGGCAAAGTTGGCGAACAAGGAGAAATAAAAAATGTTTTGTTAGTCCCTCTCAACTTTTGTCAATTTTTATTGTAGGAGAAATAAAAAAACATTTTACAAATTTGAGAAACTAAGAAAAATAAATTTTAATATGAGAAACTAAATGGACAAATTCCTAATTTTAAAGTACTAAAACATATTTAAGCCAAAACTAAAATAAACTAAATGTTAAAATATAATTTTAATATCTTGTATATAATTTAGGTTTCAATTTGGTTCCTTAAGTTTAAAACTTTTATTTTGATTCCTTTTAGTGTCTGTGTTAAACCAAATTAGTCCCTCCATCAATTCTTGACCATTGTGACGTCAATTATGTATATAATCACCATACATTTTTATTTATACAATCATTAATATCATTGAAGAAAATAAGAATTATTATATTATTTTTTCACATTATCCATCATGCAAATGAAATACAATGACTTAATATTCATAAATTTGAGTGATTAATAATTAATATTTTTGTGTCACTATAATATTAGGTGAAATATATTCGATCAATTTTATTAATAATTCTCTTTTTAATTACAACATTTTCATTCACAAAACTAAAATCTAAGATCTTACTTAAAATAAAAAATTCAATTTCACTTAAACCAATCACTTATAACTTATTAATAGTGATTTAATCAATGTGCCGCCTCGTTAGGTGTAAAAACCTGTAGAAATTGAACCGTCCTATATGCCCTACCACTAGTATGGATAATTTGAGACCAAATTTTACCTCAAACAAAAAGGAGGAAATGTATAGTGATGAATATGATAAGCATATTTTGGACTACAAGTATTAAAGCTGAGTGAAAATGTGATGACATGAATGAAAGTGCAATTTCAATTATGGTAAAGACACCTTAAGTCAGATTATATATCTTTAAAAGATTATTTTTTTAAAAGGACTAAAATAAATAAATAAAAACACTTTATTTTAAAAGGATCAAATAGTTATTTAAGGCTATAGAAAAATAATGATCAAGTAGTACTCTACAGTCTACTAAAGTCCTGGTACAATTTGCAGACATATCACATTTTGTGGTCACTAGCTAATTCACTGTTGTTGGACAAACACAATCCAACTTGTACCACTTCTTTGAAATTGCCAACTTCATACATAGTTAATGTAAGTAATAAATCATATACATTTTATGCAATTTAGCAACGGTTATAATTCTCGCATCCATATCTGCAACAACTTCATACATAATTTTCATTTTGTTTCCTTTTTAGCATTTATGATTTTAAATTCTTTATCGCTTTCATACAATATTATTTTATTTTTATTTCTGATGTTCATACAGTCTATATACTATTAATTTAAACATATTGTTTATATACTTATAATGTTATATTTTTAATATATATTAAATAAATACTTATGTCATTTTTTTGACGTGAAATATCTTGATAAAGTTTTAAAAATCAATTCACTTAAACTATTTTTTTCATTGAAAAATTAAAAAGTCGTTTATATAAACTAATTTCTCTATTCAATCAAAGGTATTAAATTTGAGTTTTATGTATGTAATTTATTACATTAAATAATTGAAGAAAAAAAGTATGTATAATAATTTTATTTAACTTGAATAAAATTTTCTAAGTGAAAGATATCCATGAACTAAACCAACAATTTTTTTTATTATAGCATTTATGTCAGTCTCAGATTTTTCATGCATTTACGTCACAGCACAATAACAGAATCCAAAATTTCTTGCATTTGACGCATGAGAAAGAGAAAATTTCTTTCGTTCATGCATTTTCTTTATTCGGCATGTGTCGGGCGTACACCAGATCTGAACCATGTTTGTGGCAAGGGCATAGCCTACGAAGACATCAATCTTTAGCTTCCTTTGTGGCAACGCCTCGTGTCGGTAACCTCTGCAATCCACCGGGGTTAGCCGGTCGCGCCAAACCAGCTGCTACAAAAAAGATTATTTCTAATTAATTAATAGTGTAAAAAAATTATCAATAATTCATATTTATTAAACTTATATATTTAATCTTCTTAAAAAAACATATATTTAATGGAAACATGTCAACTGAGAACTCTTTTTAATTGTTATAAGAAATGGTAAATCTAGGGACGATTCTGGGTATATTCAAGGTGTCCAACACAGGACTCTAAAAAATAAGGGATCTCATATATTAATTACGATAATATATGTTTAAAATTGAAAACTAAAAAAAATAATAATATTTATTTTTAATAATCAAGGGGTCTTAAATTCAATTCCTACCAACAACAATTTTTAGGTCCCGAAAAAGTTTATCGTTCCTTCCATATATCATATTTATCAAATTAAAGTTAATTTGATCCAAGGATGCCATTTTTTCTCTTTTATGCGACCATATTTTTTTAAAAAAGAAATATATACAATTACTTTGAATTGACATTCTTATAATTGATTGATATTTTTCATTCCATTTATTAAATACACTACGACAAACCCATAAAACATAACAACATATATTATTTTTTTTTTCACTTTTAAAACTATCATAACACAGAATTGTTCCAGTTATGGTCAGTTACAACAATGTAGAAGCATGAAGGACAAGATATTTGTTGAGAAAAAATAATTATGAACATTTGGGTTTTGGAGTTGCTTGAGTAACTGTCTCGTCAGGTGGATCACTTCTCTTCTGAATAAAGATCCATTCGTTTCATTCCCAGAGTACAATACATTATGCAAACCGTTTTTCACGCGCCTGCACGCGCGCGTGGACACTGACTCGGCTCTTAACTGTTTCAGGCTTTTATCCCATTTGGTCCTGCTGTTTCCCAGTTCAAAAGCGCTTTTCAATTGAAAACCCTCTGCGTCTTCCTCAGTTCCTCTCTCTCTTCCTTCTTTATTCATTTTTACTTTTTAATAAATAAATAAAAAGATTAAAATTTCTAATCTTATATTATATAAATTTTTATGTGATTTTAAATTAAATTTTTTTAATAAAAAAACAATCTTTACATTTCTCTTCTTGTTACTGAATAGTAATTTTGATGTATAAAAAAAAGTTTATATCATTATAACATGAGAAATTTTAATTTATAAATAAATTATATAATTTATAATATTTTATAAAAACAGTGTTGCTGTTCCCATATCATGATATGAATAGTGAAAACGGCGTTATCTGTATACCGTTTTATGTTTTAAAAATCTGCCGAAGTTTGTGCGTAATTTAATATGATTTGCTTTGTCATGTGGGTTAGTTGCATGCATTAAAATATAAAAAGTAAAAAATTGACCTAGTAATAAATATATTTATATTTTTATGAAATATTTTTTTAGTGATTTTTATATTTATGACTTACCTATTTACGTGAAATCCAACTAGTATACGAATAAAAAAGGGGCTAAACATGGTCAAATTAAGTAAAAAATAGTTCCACGAACAATTAAAAAAATCCATTTTTGATTATTAGTTGGATTAACTTTTCATTTGATTTTTATTATTTATATTGGATCTGCTAAGATATAAATATAGGTATAGGTAAAGGTATCAAAGGCAATCGCCGTGTTTGTTTCACCCAGAGCCAGAGTAGATTTCTTTTTTTTTCATTCAAACAAGTAATATATCAAGACTTTGAATTTTTTAAATAAATTAGACTTATTTATACAAAACTTTGTTCGGCCTTAGTGTATTCTCATTCCTTTGTACAAACATAAGACAAGTAGCAAAAGTTGTATAATATTATTGTATAAGATTATTAAGGATGTGTTTGGAAGAAAGTTAAGTTAAACGTAACTTACATTAACTTCAATGATACAAGGGAGTTATTTTTCTGTTGATTGTTTTGAAATATGCAAACTTTCATTTAGAGACTTTCAAATGACAATCCAAATACAAAGTAACACGTTTGGATCCATGTGGTTTTTTACCATATTCTCTATAGAATGGATGTAGTTCTAAGTGTTATTAACATAAGCTCAAACACACAAAATATGTTTTTAAGGTTATTTTTTTCATTTTTTAATGTAAAATATCTATTTTCAGGATACATGGTTAATAACCTATATCTTTTACTTGATTCAATTTGTTAGAGATGGTAGAAGTATTTTTTATTTTTAATTATAATAAATGCAATTAAAAAAAGATTTTTTACAGTGTAATTCAAATAAGGTTAGTAATTGATTGTATTTTTGGTACTTACTATATGTTTTTAAATCATAGGATGAACATGAACAAAGCTATGTTTGTTTTTCATTTTTTTAAGGAAAGTTAATCTAAACTTTTGCTCTAAGAGTTAAAGAATTTATAGTAAGATGGTGTGATATGAATAAAAAATAACATTTACTCTTAAGTATATGATAAAAGGTTGGAATTTATGTTTATTGTAGAAAATATACAGAAAAAAGTATTTGATTATTGAAGGAAAAAAAAAACTAGTATACTTTTAATATCAAATCGGGATCAACAATAATAAATAGGGTCAAATTTTTCTTTGTCGTGAAAGTAATAACTATAAATATGATTATTACACATCACTGAGTTATTCTAATAAGTTTCGTACTCAATTTTATAATATAAATTCACATATAATAAATTTTTATTGAATAAATATTTAATTAATCTGTTTACTAAAGATAATCATTTTATTTGGTTAAAGATCGATGCAAACGATGTATTGTGAAAGGTATGTAATTTTTCTTTCATTAAATTTGTCTCGGAAAGGCAATTTAGTTGACTTTGCGGTGAGAAAATGCCAAAGGTAAATAGGATTAATACAGTGATAATTTTAGTGCATATTTCGAATTAGGTGGAGTTTGAAAAGTTGATTTAACATAAACTTACTTTCATAAAATTGATCTGTGTAAAAGTTTACAGAAAAAATCGTTATGATTGTTTCCAAAAAAGAAAAAACAAACTTTACGATAACTAGCATTGATAAAAAAAAAAACATTTTTGTATATAACTATATATGAATATGAATATATATTAAAATGCTATTAAAGTAATAAAAATATATTTAGATTATAAAAGTATTTTTTATTAATATACATTTAATTGAAGTTTTATAACAAAATCAACAAATTATTACTTTTTATATTTGGACAATAAAACTCTAGTTTTAATGTAAGATTTTGCTATCATGTGTAATTTTGTACATGTTAATTTTCATTAATAACTTCAATTAAATAATCAAAATATCAATTTCTCATTTTAGTATGACAATAACTATTTTTATTGTCTTTTTTCTTTGTCCATTCTCCTATAATTTCTGGCATCTTATATATTTGTATCAAGAGACCACATTTATTTTTTATAAGAGACAATTTTGCTCACGTTAAATAAAATTAATTCTAAACATTTAAAGGAAGAAAATTTGAAGTGGAGAAAAAGAAAAAGATAATGAGAGTAAATTAATGTTTTTTTTAGTTTAGAGTAAATTAATGTTATTCAAAAGATGGGATTAGTTAACATGTCCATGTTCATGAGTTTTATTACACCCATAACTTTAGAAATTTTATTAAATTTTTTGTTAATTTTAAAAACTAATTTTGATCTTTTTTATTTTTAAGAAAAATCTCTTTTTATCATATTTTTCTCTATCATTTCTATTTTTTTTTCATTTATATCCTTTGTTATTATTATTGTCTTCATCATTATTATCTTCGTTCCAACCATCACTATTTTTGTTCTTTTATTGCAGTTGAACAAAATCTCTATCACCTTTTTTTCTCTTTCAGTTATATCTTTTATCTCATCTACCAACATTGTTGCAACAACAATGGTGATAAATGATAGTAATAATAACAATGGTGATGATGAATGTGACAATAGTAATGACAATAAAGATTGTAATATAATGATTGTAAGTCAATGACAATAGTGGTGATATCTATAATAATGATATTTTTTTATCAATAAATATTAGTTTATTAGTTTTGTTAGTAATGTAAGTTGAGGGAATTCGAAACCATGACTTCTCTTTTATTCCTTCTTCTTTTATTCTTCCCCTGCCACTATGTCAACCTTTTATATATATATATATATATATATATATATATATATAATAATGATGACGGTGATTATGGTAGTATTTTTATCGATAAATGTTACTAATTGTTTGCTTTTGTTAGCATGAAGGATCAAATCTTTAACATTTTCCTCATTCTTAACAATCCAACAAATCTTATATTTCCATAAAGATGATTATAATAACAATAATAAGGCAATAAAAGTAACAATAGTAGTTTGTTAAGTGATGAATTTTTAAAAATAGAAAATAATAGAGAGAGATGATTAGAAAGAAAAAAAATGAGGAAAGAGATAATTTATTTATTTTTAAATTAAAAAAATTAAATTAAATTTAAAAATTAAAACAAAAATAATAAAATTCTTAAGTGTAATAAAAGTATAAAACTTCTAATACATGCCGATTATTTTATTTACACATAAGATTTAATTCAGTAGATTTATAATTTATTTTATTTCTGCAATATTTACAATTCATAAATTAATTAAAAGTTATTATTAACTTTTGCAATAACAATATTTAAAACATCATCTATGTGAAAGCAATATCTAATATCAAGTTTGAAAGCAAAACCAAATCAAATACTATATAAGAAAATCCAACGGCACCTACAAATATCGAATATAAAAAATAAAAAAAAAAAACATGAGTGATTGATTAACGCAATCTCCATCTTAACAACAACTAACGCTTTATCAGATGTTTCAATTTTACATTGATTTTTTAGAAGTTTCACAACAACAACAATAACGCAACGATGCCAAATCCGCACTTTATCCGTTCTCACACGCGCCCCTTAGGTAGCGTGCCCGCTTGCCTCACGCCGTGGATTGCCAACAATTCAAGTTCGTTATTAATTATAATAACACCACCACACACACACCCCCTCTCTAATCACCGTCCATTCTCGCTGAATCTCGATATTCAAACCAAATCAACGGTCGATCTCAATGCGTACAGACTCTGATGCGAAACATTCCACACTCGTATTTTAAACCCCCAAAAGTAGGACTATTATTATAATAATTATAAAAAAAAAAAAAACCTTTCCCATGCCATTCCCCGTTATATTCATAAGAATCATTTCAACCCCATAAGAAGCACCACATCGCATAACCAAAACACTCTCTCTCTCTTTTTTTCTCTGATGCGTTTCTACAAAAACACAACCTTTTAACTGTGTTTTTCTTCTTTGCTTGCTCCTTATTTCCTTCGCCGAATCCTAGAATGTCATCGCCGGGGTTCCCTGGCGGCGGTGGTGCGTCGGAGTTTTTCGCAGGGGTAGGTGGTTTCGGCGGCAGATCCATTCCGGCGGCCAGCATGAACAACCCCAACGCCGCCGCTTCCGCCACCAACAACAACCTCCACCCTCTCTACCGAACCCAACAACAGCAACAACAACAACAACAACAGAACCTCCCTGCAATGTTTCTAGATCCTTCCTCGCAGATCGCCCAACGCCAAACACCAACCCTAATCGGTAAACGCACCCTAACCGAATTCCAAGCTTACAACCAAACCAACAACAACCCAAACCACGTCCTCTCCAACCTCCTGCTTCGTACCATTAAGCCCCGAACCACTTTCTCCCATAACCCTATGGACTTTCCCGTTCCGGAATTGCAAAGCCAAAACCTTTATGCCAACCAAACGCAGCGTTTTGGTGTTCCGTTACTTCACCAGCTCCGCCCTCAGCCCATTAATCTCCCCAACAACGGGCCCATGCCCATGACAGGCCCAAATTTCGGTTACCGGAACTCGAATTTGGGTTTTCCACAGAACCAGAACCGGGTTCGTGTTTCTCTTCCTGTTTCTGTTCCGGTTCAGGTTCAGTCATCTGAACCGGAAAAGAAGATCATGGACCACAGGCTTCTTGAATTGGAGAAGCAGCTTCTGGAAGATAACGACGAAGAAGGAGAAGCAGATGCTGCGTCTGTGATAACCACGAGCGAGTGGTCCGAGACTTATCAGAATTTAATCAGTCCCGGTCCGGTTCAGAAACCGGTTTTGACGACGACGTCGCCGACTTCGTCCACGACGTCGTCCACGTCATCTTCTTCCTCCGTGGCTTCGCCTGCTTCCGGATGCTCCAAGCAAACTCTCATGGAAGCCGCATCTGCAATTGTTGAAGGAAAACATGATGCTGCAGCGGAGATCCTGAACCGGTTGAACGGTGTGAACCGGAGTGATAGGTTAACGGATTGCATGGTTTCGGCGTTGAAATCGAGGATGAATCCGGTCGAGCATCCTCCGCCGGTGGCGGAGCTTTTCAGCAAGGAGCATGCCGAGTCGTCTCAGCTGCTTTTGGATAACTCGGTGTGCTTCAAGGTAGGGTTCATGGCGGCGAATTTCGCGATTCTGGAAGCCGCATTTGAGGAGAAAACGGAGAATAACAGGTTCTGCGTGGTGGATTTTGAGATTGGAAAGGGGAAGCAGTATTTGCACCTCCTCAACGCGCTCTCGGCGCGTGGCCAGAACTCGGCGGTGAAGATCGCGGCTGTGGCGGAGAACGGCAGCGAAGATAGAGTGCGTGCCGTGGGAGACATGCTGAGTCTACTCGCGGAGAAGCTGAGGATCAGGTTTGAGTTCAAGATCGTCGCGACTCAGAAAATCGCCGAATTGACTCGCGAGTCGCTGGGTTGCTACGCGGACGAGGTTCTCGTGGTGAACTTCGCGTTCAAGCTGAACAAGATTCCCGACGAGAGCGTCTGCACGGAGAATCCTCGCGACGAGCTCTTGCGGCGCGTGAAGCGTCTCGCGCCGCGCGTGGTGACGATTGTGGAGCAGGAGATAAACGCGAACACGGCGCCGTTTTTGGCTCGCGTGGCGGAGACGCTGTCGTATTACGGCGCGTTGCTGGAGTCCATTGAGGCCACCACTGCAGGGAGAGAAAATAACAATAACAACTCAGACCGAGTCAGACTCGAGGAGGGACTGAGTCGCAAATTGCATAACTCGGTGGCATGCGAAGGAAGAGATCGCGTGGAACGGTGTGAAGTGTTTGGAAAATGGCGCGCGCGTATGAGCATGGCGGGGTTCGAGTTAAAACCACTGAGTCAAAGCATGGCCGAGTCAATAAAATCGCGACTCACCTCTGCCAACAACCGAGTCAACTCGGGACTGACTGTAAAAGAAGAGAACGGAGGGATTTGCTTTGGTTGGATGGGAAGAACACTCACAGTCGCATCTGCTTGGCGTTAAGTTGGCTCACTTTTTTTTTTTTTTCTTTAATTTGGTTCGGAATATTATTATATATCACATTGTTACTATATTTTAACGTCATCTAGAGATAATGGAAAGGCAATAGATTCGGAAAATGATTATTATTATTATAAATATATGATATGATAAAAGGGTGAAAAGAAAATCTCAAGGAAAGTCCCTACTCTTGGTTCTACCAAACTAAAACTAATAAAGAATTGTTTGGATTCCGAGAACACTTATTGTTACATTTATTGATGATTCGTCTATGTACTAGCTAATATGCTTTTTATTTTATTTTAATTTTTTGGTTTATCATCTTCACTTGGGTGTGTGAAAGGAGTTGGTTGCTGTTTGGTAGATAGCTGACTTGTGTGTGATACAATGGATTGGTTTGCCCTCACATTACCGACAAATGAGGGCTCCACTTATAGGCTGCAATTTTGGGGGTTTAGTTGGACTTGGAACTTTCCTGTTATCTAATTCTGCTTCTAAATATGTAAGGTGTTCTAAAATATTAAAAATGTTATTTGCAACTAGTGTTTTCTGTAATCGATTTTCAGTGACGCGATTGTTCGTTCTGCAATTCTTTGTTTCGTTTTGGAGTTCACCCTACAGATCGTGTGAGTCCCAAAATGGAAAAGGGAAAAAAATGGATTCATAACGCGAAACGTTTTGTACCATGTATTAAAGATTTTGTTTCTACCGGAAAAAGCACCGAGATTATGATGGATACCGAAAAATATAAAGACTATGATGGATGCCCAATGCTCATTAGGGTATTGGGTATTGGTTGATCAATTGAGCTTTTTAAATTTTGATCATATTAATGTCATTAAGTTTTATCTAGCATTTATGAGACCAGGTCTAGAAATATTCAGGTGAGAGTCAAATTTGACATACTTTTTAGTTTAGTATAAGTTATGTAATAATTTTATATTTGGATTGAGTCATTTAGCATTTGAATCAATATATTTTAGGTGGATCAATCTAATAAGAACCCAAAGGATACAAATTACTTGTTTCATTTTTGCCTAATGTACTTCAGGTTTTTATTATTATACATTTAGTGTTACATATGGCATTCTTGCATGTTTAACTAAGCATAACTGTAAAAATGGGTTGATGTAATAAAAGGATGTTTTTTTCCGCTTTCTTTCTAAGTATAAGATAGTTGGAAAGTGTATTTTGTGGTTGGATATGTAGAGACGGATTTGAAATTGAGAGATCTCTTATAGAGTGTTTGATTTTTATCTTGAGTAGAACTAAAATTATGTTAAATATAGCATGAAAAAATTTCTTGTGTTAACGTTTTATTTCACCTTTATTAAGCATGTAATCAAATTCATTTACTACGTGTTAAATTGCATGTTCAAAATTATTTATTCCTCGTAAAATCACACCTTCTCCTTTAAAATTAATTTATATGTATTTAGAACATGTTTGTTTTTCTATAACACACGCTCCAATGAAGATCCAACAAAAATGAATGTAGAAGTATGAGGAGAGATGCACCCTATCAAACATGCACTTATTGACTGAGATTGGATGTGAAAATATTATCATATATGTAAGTATTTTAACACCACCTTTATCATGCTATTAATCTTAAAATGTTTAGTCAAGTAAAATAAGATAAAGTGTCATACATGAGAGATTGTATGCTCGAATAATCGTAGTGAAAATATTATTACATGGACATATTTTAACATCACTTTTAATATGTTATTAATTTTAAAAAGATTCGTCAAATATATAATAAGATAAATTCTCTTATACATGAGAGATTGCATGTTGAAACAGTCACGTCTCTACAAGTCTTTTCCTACCTTATACTAGCTAGAGAGTCTTCTTCTGTTCCTGAAATTTTGATTATATTTTTTTTTTTTTTTGAGATATCACTTTATAAAAACGTCACTTTATAAAAACACCTGTGGGACTGGTTGTCCACGTCTCGAGTATGTTTAATTTAAATAAATGTCTTTGAGATTTTATACTACTTTAAAAGAAAACTTGTATATATATATATATATATATATATATATATATATATATAAAACTAATCATTATCTGCCTTTTATGATTGGTTAAAAATTCCAGAAAAATGTGTAACAAATGAAAAAGGTGAATTACTATTTATAGAAATCGTTTATTGCACTTGGTGGTGAACTGAACAATGTCTCAGCTACTTTGTTTTCATTGTTCTTCACTAGTCATGTTGGTTCTACCTTTTGTCGTATTAGTGAGCTAGCCCTAAGTCCTCACCTTATATTCACACAATTCTTGTCTCTTGTATGTAATTCACAATTTGTTTGTAGTATAAAAAGATAAAAAGTAAGAATTGTATAAGTGCTTAATCAAAGGAAAAAAGAAAGGGGAATTTTTTTAGAAAGATAAAAATGTGGAGAACCAAAAGAAAGGTATTACGCTGCAGTAAATAAGATGGAATGTCACGAGCATAGCTCTGCTGATTCTGTAACAGTGCAACGTTAGATTTGTTTCCATTGATTTCGCTAGGTAAAATCACGACAAAATCTCGAGTTGCTGGTTCTTGCAATTTGTCAATGCATGATTGAGGGAGATCGACTTACCAAAATAATATTACTTTTAAAAACAAGTTAAAAAAAATAATAATATTGTTTTGAAATTGTTCCGTCACAAATGATTCGGATACCTGTCCTTCTTCCCAAGGATTTACTATTGTGCCAAAGGTCTTCTACATTGTTAAAGGGTTTTCTTCCATGCTGAAGGGTTTTCTTTCTATAGTTCCTTGCTGAAATCTTGGGTGTGTGAGTGTCCGGAAGAGCCAGGGGATACATGCAAAATATATTATAACGCTTAAGTGAAGCTTCGACTCAGAATTATTAAAGATGTCCAATAAGTATTTTAGAATGGATCAGAGAGTTTATTTAGGGGATTCACCCCTTTTTATACTTACCTTACTGGACCTAGAGTCTATGGGCATGTACCATTTGTGTAATATACATCATAATCATGTTTAGGTATTTTTAATCTAATAAATAATACTCGTTTTCATATATGTTATAGCTACATACTGTACCATATATATGCATACATGGTTGAAGGAAATATTTGATCTGGGTGCATACTTGGTCATATGGAGTATTTGATTTGGATGTATCAGGTACTCCTTTGGCCTGATCGGTACGGTATAGAAATATATTATGAAAGTAAATTTGTGTTTTCGAAAAAAACATGCATTTTTGTTGTCCTTAACCCCTAGAAGATATATAGCGGTTAAAATGATTTCTGACCATTTAAAAAAGTCAAAATAATTTGTAGCAGCTTGCAAAAATTGTTTTTGACCCAAGTTCAATAATATTTGTTTTATTTTATTTTGCTACAAGAGATAATCATATTGGAGATGCTATCACGTAGTATTAAATATGGATGTTCCTCTAAGAAAAATTTTAAATTTTAATTTATCTTATTATGGGAGACTAGTTTCATTAGTACCTAATTTAACAGTGCATGTTTTAGAACAACATTATTTTAGTAATTTAATTTAAAAATATATTATTTTAATAAATCTCCGGCATGATGATACCTTATTTATTTCTTTTAAATTTTTAATAAATCATTTTGCCACTCTTTTAAATGAAATAAATGTTATAGCATGATTTCTTTTGACTGGAAATAATGAATTCACAAATTAAACACCATATTTTTTTGGTTACGAACAGAGAATTTTATTTGCTACTCATTGTTAGCATTAAAATTTTATTTACCTTTAATCTAAATAGGACAACACTTTTTTTCCGACTGGGATAGGAGAACACTTAAATGTAAAGAAATTTTGGTTTATCATTTTTCGGTTGTTGCGTGAGTACGATTTACTTTTGAAGTGGACATACTGCAAATGGAGTTCTATTGAAAGTTGAAGCTTCAAAGTTCAAAGTCTTTCTTTTTAAAAAAATGCATGGGCTCACCATTCAGACGCATGAAAATTTATTAATTTTTTAATGTTATAAAAGGGAAAAAAATTGTTGATCTTTCTAATCGTTTTCTGGAATCAATTCTTTTCTTGGACGTATCTTTTTAAAGAATTTTCAATCACGCATTATTAGTGTGAGGGTCTAAAGTTTAAACTTTGTTGAAATTTAAACAATATTTCTTCTGGATATGGGCTCAACTCTTTTAATTGACTGTTTAAACATTAAACAATTAACATCATATTAATATTAAATATCTTTTCTTTCACTTTGTACTTTTTCATATATATGCATTTTATTTTATTTTTGAAAAAATTACAAAGAAAAAATATATTTAATTTACTTTTATTTATAAAAAAACGCTTCCCTTTAATATATAGTCTTTCTTCTCACACTGGCTATTGAATCCGTTGTTATATTAGTGGAATTATGGTAATTAAACTCCAAGATTTCCAAACACTTGGTAGTATATGAATATCATTTGAGAAAGACAATTCATTTATACAATTATTCTGAGAAAGACAATTAGGTTAAAGTGTAAATTAAATTTCCACTGCCATTGTATTTTTATACAACATGGCTATAAATGCAAAACGATACCGAGGAAGTAATAGTGGCCATAAACAATAATAGCAAAAGGTAAACAATAAATATGAATAAACCTAAAATTTCAAGGGGGAGGCAAATATCACACAATAATAAAAGCTGGCAAAGGAGCATAAATATGACATTAATAACAATAATTAAATGCATTGATATGATGGAGGAGAAAAAATGGGTACACTGTGGTGAAGAATAAGATTCCTTTTGATTGAGGTAATCACAAATTAATTAACTAAAATTATGATGGTACTAGTAAGGTAGGGGGAAAAAATGAAAAAAAAATAAAAATCAATGATGACCAAAGAATGTTGGATTTGATGGTCTGAAATGATAGTGAGCAACATGTCACCCAAAAGCGGGGGAAGAACCCTATCTGACTACCTCTGTCACTGAAAAAGGAAGGGGACTTCGAAGTTCGATGGGGCAGTAAAGTCAAAACCTTATAAAGATGATGAAATATTTGTATTAACCTACCTTCAACTTCTTTAATTAATAATAATAAAGCTGGAAAGAGTTTTACTTCTGTCACATAACTTTGTCGGTTTTTAAATGTTGATTTTTTTTCTTTCTTTCTATTGTATAGTTTATTTTTTAGTAGAGATAATTATATTTAAATTAGATAAATTTATTATAAATAATAGTTTAATATTTAATATAAAAACTATATATTTAAGATTTATTGTTTGTTTGAAACAGCAAAAATAAAGTAAGTGAAAAAAGAAAAGAAAATGAAATTTGAATTAGAAGGAAAATGAAGAAAAAAAATATTTTTATAATCATATTACTAATATAAAACATTTATTAATTATATTAATAATTAATTTTTATTGAGAAATCTTCTTGATTAATTGCGGTTTATTTTTTGCTATAAAGTAAAGTAAAGGTATTTTAAAATAGTTGTTTTGCACTTTACTCGGTAAACAAATTTTATAGTTTGGCTATTGAGTCGTAGAAATTGTCTCGAAAAGCTGTTAAACCTTACATGATCAACTTTCCGTCAGAAGAGTCATTGCTGGGTCACTTCTAAAGACTTTTGATTCTTACAAGGATTAATTCTAATTTTTATCAAACATCTGCATATGCATATGTTGTTGTTCAGGACAAATTTATGTCTGGAACAACGGAATCTTCTTTTTTAAAATCTTTACCAAACAAACAGTGAATAGTAAACCATAAAAGCATGGGTGAATAGGTGATGTGATCAATAGAATTTTGGAAGAAAAACAAACATAAAAAATGACCATATTAATCACTACCATGTTGCAATTAGGCTGTCACTTTTCGTGCCTAAAAAAATATTATTCAAAATCTGTGTTATACTCCATGTTTGTCTTGTGTTTTTTAAATTATTGACAGTGGCAACAAATAAAAAATATACCCTACACATGAAAGGAGTATAAAATATATGACATTATTACTGAGCATATGAATGATTGGTAAAAGTTTATTCTAATTTAATAGTCTAGGAGTTTGAATTTTAAATATGTAATTATATTAAATATTTAAGTAAGAAAATATTATTTCATAATAATTTTATTCGATTTGACTAAAATTATCTTCAACAAATAATATGTGTGATGTGTAAAAAAATTATTATATGATTTGTGTAGAGACACTATCTATATATATACACAGGCGGATCCATGTTTAAGTGAGGATGGACTAATACATCCCTTCATTTCAATAAAATCATTAATATTTGTCTAAAAATATTATATTTTATACCCTTTAATTTTATATATTTGAACTTTCTTACCGGTTCACATATAAGAATAAGTAAATGTATCATTTTATTTTAATAAAATATACATTTATCTTAAAATTTTATATTTTATACCTTTTATTTCCGTATTTGAATCCAACTATTTCATATAATAATGATGATTATTAATTTTTTATTTTTTTAAATAAATTATCTCCACAAACTTAGTCCTAGCTAGATTCGTCACTATTTACATACAATAGAGCAACATTTAATAAGAGTGATCTAACTGAAAATAGAATTGTTAAAATTAAGATATAAGAATCTCCTATCAATAAATTTCTAGTTGGAACAATAAATGCCAACTTGGTTGCGTAAGAAATCTTGGAAGCGCAGAAGAGCGTGTGGGTGAAGATATCAACACTTTCGTCAGTAGAACAGAGGAGATAGCTAGGGAACCCAAACATGATGCCATCAGCATTCAGCAACATCATAAGTTGATAACGTACGAAGCGATAGTTAATCTAAATGTGTTTTATACAACCTTAAAAGTAATCATTATGAGAAATTTTTTTATTACCGTGTGTGTTTTAGAGTGGTT
The DNA here is from genome assembly GCA_007407185.1 of Glycine tomentella. Classification (NCBI taxonomy): domain Eukaryota; kingdom Viridiplantae; phylum Streptophyta; class Magnoliopsida; order Fabales; family Fabaceae; genus Glycine; species Glycine tomentella. The sequence continues at coordinate 976,573 of PYAF01000136.1, read as the reverse complement.
AAGACTTAAAGAATAACATTAAAAATTATTGAATTGTGACATGATTATTAAAGAATTCATATATTTTTTTAATCTATTAAAACTAATAGTTTTATCTCATAAAAATTTGTAAATATCTTTATAAGTATTCTTTGACTCTTAAGACATGTTGTAATCATGATAAATTTTTAAGTTGGCTCAATTTATCTAAATTATTTTTAATTAAAAAATATGAGCATTCATAGTAAATATTTCTTATTTTGCATTCGTAATTTGACCTTATAGGAGGTTTATAGTTGCCACTATAACTAATATATATCAAAGTAATACAATCAAATATATATGTTTATTGTTTTGGTGAAAAATGCATTATAAAATTAGGACGTACGGTTACAAATTTACAATTGTCTAACATGTGTATACATACTTTTTCTGCATTCTGCAGAATAAACAAATTATAATTTTCTTGTAAATAAATTCATTTGATATGATTTTAAAGAGAGAGATGCGTAACGCACCCCCAATTCCCAAACACGCACTGAAGCTGTAAGGTTTTTTTTCTCCCACTTTTGATATGATGTAAAGTGGTGTTGTTTAGGCTAGAAAGACATTTTATCTCCTCGGAAAGACAACCCATCTAAAGCTAAAGTAATAAACATGGATAAAAACAAAAAATTTGTTATATATCAAATCTAAGCTCATTAATTTTACATAGACTTGTCATTTTAAACTCATATAAACAAGAAAAACTCTTTGATTTGACATCAATATGGAAGTAAAATTTAATATAATACGTGAGCATAAAATTTATAACATGTTTCAAAATATCTTAATGTTTGTAATTTAAAAATTAGAATTAGTTTTTTTTTACAAGGTTCTCCTACACATTTGAAATGTAAAGATTAATCTACATTTGATGTATTTAGTTTATCTGTTTTCCCACAAACTCTGACTACTTGTATAATAATATCCCAACGATAAATTCTAGTTTTAATATAAGTATTTTAAAACAAAATAGTAGTGTTTTCTCTCAATCCATGTTTTTATCTTTATAATTTAATTTATTTTATTTGTAACCTCACATCTTTCAGGTGTAAGATTAATTCTTATATGAATTATGTCCTCCCAACAAAGCACTTTTTATTATCTTGACAATGACATATAGTTTGAAACACTTACGGTAAGATGTCTATGGAGCCTAGATGTGGTACAGGACAACAAGAGAATTCACAGCTAGAGTGAATTTTTTTTCACGCCCCTTTTTCACTAATTTTTGAAGCTTTTTCATGATATGTTCATGAAACTATTTTTTAAATATCTCAAAATATATTACACTAGGTACGTAGGTAGTACGTAGAATCTACAATATAGTCCATTACACTACAATATTGTCCATCTACATATTGTGACTTTCTATTTTATTTTATTCTATTAATTATTATTATTATTATTATTAATATTATTATTCACTGCCCTCTCTTTTTTTCTGGTTCATAGGGTTGGCCATGAACTACAATTGATTAGCAAGACGTGCAAGGGTATGAAGTTGATAGCTGCAAAAAGAATACTGTGAGCCTTTTCTCCTCAACTTAAGTTGGCTGGTTACTAACTACCAATTTATTTGAGGTAGAGTATGGTAATTAATCAAATCAATTAGAAATGTATTAGGCATATTCATTACGATCGACCATCTAATTATTTAATTTTTTTTTATATAAAAAAAATGAGGGAAAGAGTGATATATTACAGTAACAACAGCCACATAAACTGGCCCTGAGTTTTTTTTTATTTAATTTTTTTTACCATTAATTAGCCTGTCTCATAACGATCAATTTTCCATAGAAAAGTATATGTATCTCATTAATATAATATGACATATATAGTTAGACAGATAATTTGTCCTTTAAATAAAAGATCAGTCTCTTTAAGGGATCTCAGGAGTTCTTAGTTTTTGATTAAGAGATATTCGAAGTTTACATAATAATAGTTGATTACATCAGTTTTTCAGATTTTTATTGAATTAAATTAATTTTATATGATTATATCACTTCTAATCTTAACCTTGGTTAGCATCTAGGTTATATATATATATATATATATATATATATATATATATATATATATAACCTAGCCAACGTTGTCATGTAGGCTTTCGGCCCCATAACCTTTCAATTTTTTGGGCTTTTCAACTATATGGGCCTTTACTCTAGATATTGGTCCCACTAAAGCAGAACCTAAACTCAAATGTGCGTTTTGAAAAGAAAAAAAAAACAAACAGAACCTATTATAGTATTATTGTTTTGTCCTTTCATTTGTGTGGCCGTGTGGGATTTTGCTCACTGCCCCTTAAATTATTAATTTTTCAAATTAATTCGTACTCTCATTTTTCTTTGATAATGTGTTTTTAAAGTTTTTTATATTTACCGAAACTTATATTGTGCATGGCCAGCATGGGTGCATATTTAGAGTAGAAAGTGCGTTACGCAAATATAACTTTCTAGTAGTGATGTTTTATGTGTCGTAACGGAGTATCCTTGTGTTCAGATATTTGTTATAAGGAGATATTGAAATAAGTTACATAATTTCTACTGAGTTGATTTTCTTTTTGTCTGTCACGTAATATAATATACAGTGATGCATTATTATAATTTATATGACACTTTTCTGTTTGTGAATATTTGTAAAAAGATTTACTAAAAAGTGAATCTTTATATATAAAAGGAAGTGTTGCATATCATGAGGATATAATAGACAATTTATTATAATGGCTGATAATTAATTATACGCAATTAATTGTTTTGAATGAAATCATTTAAGGTGTACACATGTATTGGAATCATTGCATTTTTCATCTCGATAACTGTGTGACTCTTCATTCTCCATGTTGCATTAATGGTGAGTGTTAATAACACCTCTAGGGAATGCAAGAAGGAAATAATATCATTTTAATTCTCTTCTTATTTAAAGACGGGAGTTTTATCATAATCGTGAGGGAAAATGCTGACCTACATGGGATCCATGAAAGAACTTTTGGAGAATCTATTTTGTTTCTAAAATTCATTTTGTTGCATCATGGGAATGGAGTTTTGGAGAATAGATAATTGGTTTTAAGGGGATTTTCGGGTGGATTTTCACGTAAAATAATAGGAACCAGTTGCGGATCTAGTCCTTGGATTAATGAAGGTAATTTATTTAAAAAATAAAAATTAATAATTATCATTATTATATGAAATAGTTGAATTTAAACACAAAGATAAAAGAAATAAAATATGAAATTTTAAGATAAATATTTGTATTTTATTAAAATAAGAGGGTGCATTTATTTACTTATATATGAACTGGTAAGGAGGATCAAATACATAAAATTAAGAGGTTCAAAATATAAAATTATGGGGTGTAAAATATGATATTTTTTTGCATTTTATTAAAATAAGATGATGTATTTACTTATTCTTGCATGTGAATTGGTAAAGAAGTTCAAATACATAAAATTAGAGGATACAAAATATAAAATTATGAGATGTAAAATATAATATTTTAAGATAAATACTAATAATTTTATTGAAATGAGAGGATGCATCTGCTCACTCTTATTTACATTTAGAGGAAGCTTCACGATTTGTTTGGTTTGAAAAAAAATGAGAGAAAAGAAAATAAAGTAAAAAAAATCACGATTAATTAAACATTTATTTCTATTTGATTTGAGAAAAAATAGAAAAAAAATTATTTCTAAATACAAAAATTTAAATTTTTTCTTTCTCTCATCTTCTTTTACATTCAAATTTTAAAATTTTCATTCTTTTCCTATTTTTCTTTCATCCAACCAAATATAAAACTAGGTTTTTTTGTTCTCTGCTACCTATGTAATTACTCTAAACAAATTTTATGAGACGCGTGCAGTTAAGCTAGCTGATTGATCTATCTTAGATGATATTCATAAACTAAATTGTTGCAGGGTTTTTTTTTTTTTTTTCAATTGCTATACATTTTTGCTACTTTGAAGAGGTATGTTTATCATAATATTTTCCTATGATTTGAACTATTTTTTATTGCCTTTTATATATTAAGATGCTTTACTTTTTGGGAATTAATTTTCATAATTTTTTATTTGAAACACCAAATCAAACGTAGGTCTCATTTTACTGTGTCATAAATTATTCTATAATTTCTCATATATTTTTAATCACGTTAATAAGAATTAATTATGAATTTAAAAGAACAAAAAAGTTATTTTTATGGTTGATATCCTTTTTACATATTAAAAGAAATTAAACATTTTGCGTTAGATACTAATTTATCCTTTTGATTATATTTAGGAGCATTGCTGGAAAAAAATAAACTAAAAAAAGTTAAAAGGATCATTATTTTGGAACAGAATAAAAAATTAAAAATATTATTATATTAAAATGAAGATGGTAAAAAACTAATATTTAACTAAACACAAACAAAATTAAATAGTAAACAACTAAAGTTAATACAACTAACTAATAGATTTCTCTACACATGTATTGAAAATTGAGACCAATGCATTTTACTACTTAATAATTTTTTTTTTCAATATAATAGTTGGACTTAAATTTTATCCATTTTCAAATTAAGAATTACTTAACAATATATAAATATGTATCTATCTAATCAATTGATTTCCTCAAAAAAAATCTAACCAATTAATTGCTCTTCTCTAACTATACTGGAACATATAAGGATGCTTTGGATCATTGCCCATGTTTACGGATGAATGAAGATAAAATAATTTTCTATTTATTTATAAAAAATTAATGTACAAGAATGTTTTATGTAGGTTGTTTTTTTTTCCAGCCAAGGTAATAATAAAATAAATAATTTTTTTACCTTTAACCTCGGAAGTAAATATTTATTGTAAAATATTTGATTAATTATTTTAAAATTTATTTATTTTTAAATGATTTAATATTTTTATATGTGAAAATAAAAAATAGATACTAGAGAATTTTTACAATAATTCATTTATACATTTTACTTAATGAATTGAGTTAGACTCTTTAATATATTTTAATAAATTTAAGTTAGTTAAATAGTTAGATGTTACAAGATCTGTTGTAGAGAATTATGATACTAAGGACTTAAAAAATGGAAAGAAAAATTTCGATACCTTTCTATTTGTCATTTAAGATTATTGTGTAGAAATCAAAATATAAAATTAATTTCCTTAATTAATCTAATAAAATAATTATTGAATTTTCTATTTTATTTCTTTTCTTTGTCATCCTATAATAAATGTGTAACTTATTTAGAGATTAAGAGATAAGTAAAGATATAATTACCAGGCGCTACAGCGCTGAAGTAATCCATGTCATACTTCCAGGAAAAGCTCGAACGACCTTCAACAAATGAGTACCTTTACCCGAAACCGACACAGGTGGATAGGTAGAGAATACCTAGAGGCGCGAGACAACTCTCTCTAAGGAACTCGACAAAATAGCCCCATAACTTCGGGAGAAGGGGTGCCTCCTCACAAAGGGGGTCGCCTAATCCATGACTTAACATCGGTGGAATGCTACCTCCAATTCCCTGTATGTTCGATAGAGCCAAAGATTCCCCCCAACTGATCAGAGTACGTCGATTACTCCCGAACCGTACAAGATAGTTACCGCCCACCACCGGCCCTTCTCCTTTTTGGGTCTGGTTGCATGCTCTTCTTCCCGATCCCATTCCGACCTCGATTTAATAAATAAATAATATGATATCGACTTTGCGAATTATAGATAAATAAAAATATTTTTTTCTCCAAAAATTCAACATTTAAAAAGGAACAAAAGAAGATTTTATATTTTTGGAATCTAGAGTAAGATGTAACCGTCCTAGACATTGCTTGGTTCATTTCATTTTGGGCTGAATTTGAGTGAAAAGTTTTAAGAATTAGTGTGCAGCACACACTTTTATATTTTATTTTAAATATTTTATCTCTTTTTGCTTTCATTTCTTATCATTTCACTTCTATCAAAGCCACCCTTAATATCTTATATTGTAAAAAAAAATTTGGTCAATTTAATATCAAAATTTATGAAAAAAGCTAAAGTAATTTATTCGTGTTATTGTAATAAGAATAGGATAACCAACACTTTATGGAATAATTTGTCGCGGAAATATGCATACTAAGATGAAGGTCATTGAAGTTATTTTACATATGAATTAAAATATTAAACAGTGTTGAAGTAAATTAATTCCCTCTTACTTATTTATTTATGAGGTTTGCTAATTTATTCTTGTTATTTTTCTATTTATGAGTATTGTTAACTTGCATTATTTATTTTTTAGAAGAAGTAAGTTAAAAACCTCTTTTTTTTTTTTTTTTTTTAATAATAATAAGGTTGTAAATAAAACCTCATGAAACCAAAACCTCATCTCGAGTCTCTTCTCTTTCGCACTCTGCTCCAAAGCTACCAATGTTGTCTCTCAGGCTAACCTCTTTCACCCACCTCTTCTCCCCGCCCTCTTCCGCCTCCATCGCTCACCGCTCCCCGGCGGTTCTGAGGCGGCGCCATTACCCCCGTCGATGGCCACTCGCGGCGTCGTTCTCGGCCCAGAGCTCGGCTGCGGAGACTCAGGACCGAGTTGAGAACTCGAAGAACCGAGTCACCGAGCGAGTCATCACGCCAAGGTCTCAGGACTTCAACGCGTGGTACCTCGATATCATAGCCAATGCTGAGTTGGCCGATTACGGTCCGGTTCGCGGCACCATGGTTATTCGTCCCTACGGTTACGCCATTTGGGAAGCCATTCAGGTTCCTTCTCAAATTCTCGCCACGTGTCCCTTTTTTTTATTTTCAATTTATGTAATTTTCATTTATTTGTTTCTGTTTGGGCAGGAGTATTTGAATGTGAAGTTCAAGGAGACCGGACATAGTAACATGTATTTTCCGCAGGTAAAAGTTAACAACTATAATTAATTAATGATTATTTATTAGATTAGGGTGTGTTTGGTTAAACAGTTTAACTAAGGACTTATTGATATAAGCTTATACAAGCTTCACATAGTGAAGCTTATTGATACGAGCTTATGGAAAATGCGTATTTTTTATAGAGCTGATGTGAACTTTTTGAAGTGGCTTATGGCTTTCCTTAAAGCCCTTTTAAGCGTCAAAGGAGAAGGGAAGGGGGGGCTTAAGGGTGAAGGAAGGGGGAAGACGACCCCACCGACATCTAACAAAGTCACATTTTCTGATTAAAAAAAGCCCTTTTAAGCGTATTTCAATAAGGTTCACATTCATACTCTTACTTATCCCATGCTCTTAGGTTATGTACGGATAAAATTTTCCAAAAATAGTTATAAGAAAAAGGTAAAATTAAGCTCTTTCCGTAAGTTAAAATTAACTTATGCATAAGTTAAAACCAACTTTTGGAGTACCTAAAGTGAGTGATTTTCTATATAAGTACGTAAGTTAATTTAAGGCTTAGTTCATTTTACTTTCATATTTTCAGTATATTAATGCAATCAAAGATATGTATGATGGGGCTACCACATGTGTGAAAGCTTGTAATGGAACATCAAGGTATTTCCCTATCACGGTCGGTGTCCACCAAGGTTCAGCTCTTAGTCCTTATCTCTTTGCCTTAGTGATGGATGAACTAACGAAAGATATTCAAGAAGAAGTGCCGTGGTGCATGCTCTTTGCAGA
>PYAF01000136.1:951849-968836 GCA_007407185.1 Glycine tomentella | reverse complement strand
ATGGAGGGTTAAACCCTTTAGTAGTTCTATGTTCCAGTTGTTCCCTGTTTTAATTCTTTTCTTCCTCTTTTCTCTTCTCCTCTCACCATTCTTTTATATTTAACTCTGTTTCTCTCTTTTGCTTTATTTTCGATTTATCATTGGGTTCATCTACCACCGACCCCAATTAATTTGGGTTAAAGGTGCTGTTGATGTTGATTTTCTTCTTCTATAAGTGCTTACTGAAAAATTTATCCTAACATGGCCTAAATTAAGTTGTTTACCTCAAAGTGTTGGCCGTTTTATGCCACTTTCATGAGTCAAAATAAACTCTGTATAAGCTCTTTTAAATGCTTCCTTAGTGATACATTTGTCTAAAATCAATGCAAGTATTTCTATGGTAACATTAATAGTTGAAAGAATGATTGCGAAGGGGTTGGAGTTGAAATGTTTATTACCATAGTGTGCCGTTATTAAATTTGATGTCAAAAACTTATGATTGTACAAAGTGAAATCTTGATAATGGGGTATATAAGATTATGTCCACAACATGAAATTATTGTACTATCATCTTGATGCCTTTTGTAAATCTGTTCTGCAGTTTATTCCATACTCATTTATAGAGAAAGAAGCAAGTCATGTTGAGGGTTTTAGTCCTGAGTTAGCACTAGTTACAATTGGCGGTGGAAAGGAACTTGAAGAGAAACTCGTGGTATGTATGCTCTTCAGTTGGTTGTTACAACTGTTTTCATGTGTGTGTTTTTCGATGTTTGTTGTGATATATGAGATGAATTGAAGTGATTAATCATCTGTAATATTGATTGAAAAGCTGTGACCTAAGGTTTTGTCTTTGATTTTTGCACTTGTTGAGGCTGTGGCAGGTTCGGCCTACAAGTGAAACTATTGTGAATCATATGTTTACTCAATGGATCCATAGCTACCGTGATCTTCCCCTCATGATTAATCAGGTAATGCTGTTGAGAGTTTATTTGTGAGCAAGAACTTGCTTTGTTGAATGATGGGACAACTTTGCTTATAACTTGCTTTCAGTGGGCTAATGTGACAAGATGGGAGATGCGCACTAAACCATTTGTGAGAACTCTCGAATTTCTTTGGCAAGAAGGACATACTGCTCATGCAACTCCAGAAGAGGCAGAAAAAGAGGTGCGCGTCTTTTCTGTCAAGATGATAAATCTTCACTAGTATAATTGCATAATCTTAGTGACAATATTCTGTTCAACTGCAGGCTATACAGATGATTGACATCTATACCAGATTTGCGTATGAGCAAGCTGCAATACCAGTTATTACAGGTCGAAAATCTAAAGTAGAAACATTTGCTGGTGCTTGTAAGACCTATACGATTGAGGCTATGATGGGTGACAAGAAAGCATTACAAGCAGGAACCAGTCATAACCTTGGGCAAAACTTCGCCCGTGCCTTTGGAACACAGGTCTGATGTACTTTTATATATATGTATATATATATGTACGTATATATGTATGTATGTATGTATGTGTATATATATTTATATTCTTTTAAATATTAATATAATCCTTTTAATGAGGATGCGGTTGCTCAAAATGTGTGCTTGTGCAGTTCACAGATGAAAATGGGTTAAGGGAATATGTTTGGCAGACATCATGGGCAATTAGTACACGTTTTGTTGGTGGTATCATCATGACACATGGAGATGATGCAGGCCTAATGCTTCCCCCAAAGGTTGCACCGATACAGGTACATTTGGAGGCTATTGATGTATTAACCTTGTTGCGTAGACACCATTAGCTAATTTTAGCTGTTGAAAGTTGGAATACTTTGCACCTTGGTCAGGCAAATATGAAAATAAAGGGAATGCTTACTTAAAATGAAAAAGACTCTCTTCTACTCCAAAGTTCAAACTCCTACATGCAGATACAGGATTATGTTCCATGCCTGTACTTTTATATTCTAATTTAAATAAATTATAAGTTTTTCATTTTTGACAAAATCATGTTGTGTGTTGCCTGGTTAGGTGGTAATTGTACCCATTTGGAAGAAGGATGATGAAAAAGAGGCAGTTCTAAATGCAGCATCGTCTGTAAAAGATGTTCTTCAAAGATCTGGGATTAAAGTTAAACTTGACGACTCAGATCAAAGAACCCCTGGATGGAAATTCAATTTCTGGGAAATGAAGGTTTGGTGTTAAACTTCGATGGAAATTCAATTTCTGGGACCAAATAATGCACATTGCTTTGGCTCATGCTTCAGAATCTTATCCTGTTTGAGTATCTGATTAGATTTATATAATTTACTTCATATTTAGGGAGTTCCTCTTAGAATTGAAATTGGTCCTCGTGATGTAGCTAGTGGAAGTGTGGTGATATCCAGGAGAGATATCCCTGGGAAGCAAGGGAAAGTGTTTGGAATCTCTATGGAGCCTTCAAATTTGAAGGCTTATGTTAAAGACAAGTTGGATGAGATACAGTCATCTCTTTTGGAAAGGGCAATTGCATTTCGAGACAGGTTCATTCCTTTAATGCTACTTTTAGCCTGGAACTCCTAAACATAACCTTGTCTAACATGCTTTGAATTGATTTTTTCAAAATAATCACTTTTATTTATTGATAATAGTCATATTAATCATCTTTCCTGAATTGAAGAATGTTAATGGTAGCAAACTGCATAATCTTGGGTTCTGTCAAAACAATGTTGTACTTTGCTTGGATAATTTCCACTGGGAAAATTTTGCTTTGATTTTGGCTTCAGAAACAAATATTTGGTTTGAGTCTGGTATGGTTCTAGGCTTCTAGCCAAAGTTCAGATCTTACCTCTAAATAAGACATCTGCACCTTGTATTACTGTACTGATCAAACCAAGTCCCTTTTCTAGAACTTCATTAAGAGCTGTTTCTAATGCTTTGGTGTTGACAATAACTATTCTAATCTCTTCTAAATAGGCTACCAATTGCAATGAGGGTTTCATATATTTATTAAAATGTTCCAAACTTCCTACAAATGGTTTCCATAAAATCATAAATTATAGACTAATAATAGGTTAATGCAGTCAAACTCAATGGCTTCTTGCCTTTCCTTAAGTTATTAAGGTTCGTTTTTTTATTTTATTTTACTCTTTTCATGTTATGCTGATTCAATTGCACACATGTTCTTGGCTTCACTGGCAAACAAGCAAATTGACATGCACGGTTTTTCTCTTGCAGTAATATTGTAGATGTGAGCACCTATGATGATCTTAAAGCAGCAATATCACAAGGCAAATGGGCAAGGGGCCCTTGGTCTGCAAGGTTGTCTTCTTCTCTCTCCCCCCCCCCCCCCAATTTTTTGCTATTAATATGTTTTGATGTTGAAAATGTACCTTCCAATATGTTTAGACAACGAACATAATTAATTCTCAAATCTGATATCAAAACTTTACACAATTTCAGTGATGAAGATGAGTTAACAGTAAAAGAGGAGACTGGAGCAACTATTAGGTGTTTTCCTTTTGAACAGCCACAAGGGGTTAAAAGGTGCTTGATGACCGGCAATCCTGCTGAAGAAGTGGCAATTTTTGCCAAATCTTACTAAATCTGCAATGTTTCTTATTTTTTAAAGTCCCAAATAATATGATCTGCAAAGCGGGTACTTGTACTTAATTTTTGTTTAAATTTTTACTTTTTTGAAAAGTCAATTTCTTGTTGTAACTTAGGCAAGTTAGTACAAAAAACATGTAATATATTGATTCAGAACTTCAATTCATACTTTCTTTAGTTTGTTATCATTGTTTTGAAAAACAATTGAGATGGTAAAAGTTGAAGGATTTCTATTACTGTAGTTTGATGAAATCTCTGTAATCTATGAGTGCTTTGTTATGGTTTATCTTATTTACTAGTAACTTTATATCCCGTGAAAGAGTATCATCCGCTTGTGTTCTTGCAATAAAACTTTAGCTTAATACCTTGACCTTTTGTTTTTAATAATATCTATATGTTTTGTTGCTTTGTTAAAGGAAATCCACTAAAATGTTGCAAATGGATATAGGCAACTCAGACTTTTCACTTTTATATCATCCTCACCCTTGTGGCACTTTGATCGCGGTCGTACGCAATCAAATTTAATTTGATTTTAAAATGTAGTACTAGGAAAGTGACTCCTAGGTCGTCTCTCAAGGATCAATTGTCAATGTTTAAGGGGTTAAAACGTGCAAGGGGGGTTTTTTGAAATAAATTGGCAGAATATATAAAATAAAACAGAATGCGAAAACTAGATTAAACAGAATTAACAATTAAAGTTACAGTGATTAAAAACAAGTCAGACCCTTAGAACAGATTGCGCCTCTAAATTCCTTGGTTCACGAAAGATAGTTTGTTCTACTTAATTCTCATCAGTCCAGATTAATCAACTAAGCGAAGATTAACATAAAACGTCATTACACGAATTAAGCAAACGTGAACCTCGTTAGGGCAAACTCTCAGAATTAAGCAAACTGAGATTCTGAATCAATCAATACCAGAATCATTAAGCATGAATCTAATTCGAAAAATACAGAACAAAAACTCTAACAAGGAAGAACAAGCAGAAAACGAATTAGAAGAACAAGAACCTCCATTAAAGGTCTGCAATCTGTCCTAGGGTCCAACCCTAGGTTTAGCCTTCCATTAATTCGAATTTAACAACAAAAACGTAAATTGAATTGAAACGAAACATTAAACGAAATTAAGAACAAAAACGAAATTAAGAACAGAAACTGAAAACGAAATAGAAGAAGCAGGAAGCGAATTAGAAGCAGAAACTGAAAACGAAAATAGAAGAAAACGAAATTGCAGAAAACGAAATTAGAAATTAGAAGGAACAGAAACGAAAATAAAACTGAATTAAAAACGTAATTGTATTCTGAAAACCAACAGAGAAGCAGAAACGAAAACTATTTAAAATCCTAAAACCCTAAAACGAAAACAGTGTTGTTGGCTGTGTGTTGTATCTCCGTTGTTCTTCTGGCTGGGCACAATAATCTAAATATATAGTAGCTGTCTAACCTAAAAGAATGGACTTTTCCTAACAGTTTTAGCCCAAAAATCACTAAAGATAAGATAAAATAAAATAAAAACGAAATCTATATTCTGATATGGAAAATATTAAGCCTAAATAAAATAAAAACGAAATCCATATTTTGATATGGAAAATATTAAGTATAAATAAAAACGAAATCTATAATTTGATATGGGAAATATTAAGCTGATGCTGACGTGGCACATTAATCTTCAAGTCCATTAATTTCAAGCCCAATTAATTACTAAACTGCCCTGAAAATAAAAATTGAAATAATTAACTTAAAATAATTCAAATTAATTAAAATCCGAATTATTAGTCTAATTAAATCCTAAATGAGAAACAATGCAAAATATAGACAATTAAGCACAAGTTAGGGATTAAAATGAGTACAGAAAGATGAATAAATAGTGATAAATAGTGACTCATCACACTTGCATAGGTACTTGTTTGATGCAGATATTTTTCTCTTGCTGTGATTATCGGGGCAGTCTTCATAACCTTTCATATAATTCCATTGGGTCCAATCACAACTAAATTACCTGGGAAACACATATCATGTTAAATATCATAGGTCACATGATATTGAAATTTTCGTAGTACCAATTAGAAAGTGGAAGTGTAGAACCAAAGGTCATTTAAAATTATTTCAGAACGTAGTATTTGGCCTATAGAAACTGTTTTCTAATACTATAACGTGATATGGAAGAAAAGTAGGAAAACATCTACAAACATTGAACCAAAGAAATCAAGCGTTTCTTTTTTAATAATAATAAATCAAGTGTTTCTTTAGAACAAAGATTGGCCATTATATAGATTCCATATTTTATGTATTCAAAATTGTGCTGCAAGCATATTTCATGATAGCTATAGTCAGTGGTTGATCTAGAACCCTGAATCAGTGGAGGTAATTTATTTAAAAAATAAAAATTGATAATTATTATTATCATATGGAATAGTTGGATTCAAAGAATTATAAAATATAAAGTTTTAAGATAAATATTTATATTATTAAAATAAGAAAGTGCATTTACTTAGTCTTACATGTGAACTGATAAGGAGGTTCAAATACATAAAATTATGGAGTTCAAAATATAAAATTATGGAGTGCAAAATATAATATTTTTTTTGTATTTTATTAAAATAAGATGATATATTTACTTACTCTTACATGTGAACCGGTAAGGAGATTCAAATACATAAAATTAGAGGGTGCAAAATATAAAATTATGGAGTACAAAATATAATATTTTAGGACAAATACTAGTGATTTTATTAAAATGAGGGGGTACATCTACACACCCTAGATACAATGTAGATCTGCCAGTGGCTACAGTCCTAATTTTATGCCATGCTGGAAAACAGGAAAGATCTATTACTAAAATAGGAATATGTTCGGAACCCATACTAAAAAAATAGAGAAGAAAAAGGTATTTCTTGATTTCAAAAGAATAAAACAAAGGAAATAGATCTCTCCTTGGAGTTTTTCGTTACCCAAGAGTTTTATTTTTATTTTTATAATCATCATAATAATTAAGGTTTTTGACTTTCTGAGGTAAAGGATTTTCCTATCTAGTTTCTACAACTAGGTCACTATGAAACCTCACCAACATAGAACCACTTGCTTTTCTTTTTCCTATCCAAATTATGCGGCACCTAAAGATTCAAGCCAAATTTTCTGCTTAATCACATTTAGTAGTTCACATTTTTTCCTCATCATATTTATTAATTGAAGATTAATAAGCCTTTTGTTTTTCCTTATAAAAAGCCACCACTCAACCACCAAATAATGGACAAGTAAACGACTTAGTTTTGTTTTTCAAAAATTTAAAAAGAAAACTTGAAATTTTTAATCGTACATTGTTTCTTTTCCTTTTCAAACTATTCAAATCGTTGATAACTATTTTCACTCTGAAAACACATTTGGCTAAGCAACTTACTCAATACGGTTTCACTAATGAGAACTTATGGATAAGCTTTACAAAATTTATTGAAAAGCAAAAATCATAAGTTTCTTCGCTAAGCTTATTAATATAAGTTTTTAAAAAGCTTACATAAAGGTTATAAGCTATTTTTATAAATTCAAATAAACTCTTCTAAATGCTTTCCTTGTCAAAGAAAACATATTCTATAAGGATATGCTATAAGACGTAATAAAATGTATGAACTCAACAGTTTTATCTTAAGCCTCTAATATAAATTTTATTGGGACCTTTTTTTGTTTTTTGACAGAGACCTATATATGTTTTCGTTTATGAACAAATAAATAAATACTAAGAGTGCATACAACTAAACACTACTATCACGTTCCTGATCTACCTTCATATTTAAGAATAAAATTTTATCATGAGAATTCACTACAAAATTACTTAACTTACTCATAAAATGAAATTTCATTGAAAAGAAATATGTTTAAAATAACTATATAGATGGATTTTATAATTAAATTTAGAGTTTAATGTCTATACATTAATAGTGTAAAACAATTTTACACCTCAATCACAAATCATTATTTGAATAATTTTAAGATAATTATTTTAAAAGTTAACAAATTTATTATATATGATAGATTATTATTGAATGATTATGTAAATGTTTTTATACGGTTAGTTAATTGAACTGTGGATTGTTATTTTAAACTTAACCGGCTAAAAGATATCCTAAATAAAATAATAAAAGCTAATTTAACTGACAATTGCAATGTTGAAGGTAGAAGGGTAACAACTAAACATTTGCCAATTAAATTGCAATTGAGTTATTCCTTCTCACTTCAACATAAATTTATGAGTTTAATGTACACATGATAAAATAGTTTTAACTAATCATAAATTATATTTTGAATTACTTTAAGATAATTATTTTAAAAGTGAACAAATTTATTATACATATAGATTTATAATTAGATAATTATGTAAGTTGTTTACAATGCAAAAGCCTTTTTCTCTAAATTTATTGTCCCAATCTTTTTTCTGTTTTCTTTTATAAAATTTTATCATCTGTTTAACTTAATTTAAAAATGAGAAAAAAACTATCGTAGCTTTTCCTTCCTTTAAGACCTCATTCTTAAACATACCTTATTTTTTATTTGCAATTAACTTATTATCATTATTAATTATATAAATATTTTTTAATGTAATTTCTTATTTAAAGGGATTTTAAAGAAAATAAAAAATATCATTTTTTTTCTTATTTTCATCTTCGTCACAAAATATAAAAGAAAATATTCTAAAATTATTAATAAAAACATCAATTTAAAACGATCTCACATAGAATTTTGAACTCACATAAAATGTTCTGATTCCATTCCATTCAAAATTAATATTCCATCTTAAGGATATAAAACATACATAATGTCAAATTAAATTTCAATTTGGAGAATTTCAGATGGATAGTATGCCTCCGCAGTAACAATTCTGGCTAATGGCCTAAGTTATAAGATAAAATAAAATAAAGGGCTTAACTAAATATGCGAATTCCAATTTAATAAGGACAAACAATTGCAACACGTTCAATTCATACATCATTGAATTATCCCTTGATTCTGCATATTATATACTTACACAATTGACTCAAGAAATATTGTGACTTTGCTTCTGCTTCTTGGACATAGAACTCTCCTCCCCTAAGGATTTCAATTTGTTTTTTATAGCAGCTATTTTGGCACTACGACTTGTTTGTCCCATGTCACCACCACCAGTGTGATGCATCTTGTGCTCTTAACCAGCTGCTTTTGTAGAGTTATCAGCTGTTTCCAACATGCACTTTTCACCAGCAAGACGAACAACCAAAGGCCGGCCGCAAGCTAACCTCCCATGCATCTTCTCCTTGGCTAATTCTGCTTCCTGCATTCTCACTTTAAAAATGGAAATCAGAAATTGCTAGAAAGTGACATAACTAAGAGCTAACTTTAGTGGGGGATCTTAGGGAGAGATCTTTATCTGAAAATCTTTTTTTTTTTCAGATACACCGCTAAAGAGAAAAAGCAGATCTCCATGTGAAGATCCAGATATTCTCTAAGAATCCTGAAGATATGCACGGAGTTAAAAAAAATGATATTTTATTAAAAAGACGAATATAAAATGAAAAAAATAAAATAAAATTAAAAGTTAAAATTAATTATTTAAAATTAATTATATACTTCATATATTTTTTCTATGTTTTATTAAAATTAATTACTTAATTAATTTAATTCAATTTTAAATATTTAAAGTGAGATCCATGTGAGACCCATTAAAATTATTTAAGATCTTAATTTGGAATATACCAATAAAGGGAAAAAATCACAGATTTTAACATATCTTTAATCCTAAGTGGCTACCAAAATGTGATCTAAGATTCCAATTTGAAATCTACCAATAAAGATGCTCTAATGTATTCTTACCTCTTTTGTGCTGTACTGGATGAAAGCAAAACCACGTGGCTCCCCGCGTTTTGGGCCTCGCATGTGCCATAAGAAGTCCTCGAAAATTATCTTTCCATGAGGAGAAAACATTTTAAGCAGAGCAGCTCTGGAAGTTATTGAAAGGAAAAGAATAAGTAAGTTAGTATGTGCATGAAGCACAAAACAAAAAGAAAGTTAACTCTTGGTGAGTAGTTAGCAAGTCTCACTCTGTAATTCTAAGATCAAGATTACCAATATAGAGTCTACTTCGCCCCTATCATCATTGGGATCCTGCATTCAGCTCTGAAGATTTTGTTAGATTCTTTCTTTCTTTCTTTTGATATCAAACTTTACTTTCTTGTATCAATATAAAATTACTCGAGACATAAAATATGTAAGCCAAAATCCTCACAATTCAGTCTGTAGATGCATGTGCTCATGGTTTGGGAATTCATGTCTTCCCATGTAAAACATTGACACCAATGGCTTTTTTTGGTAGGCAATATAAGATACCAATACCATTTTTTTACACCAAGACAAAGAGGCCCTGAGTTATAGAAAGGAAAAGAACCCGAGGGAATTCATTTTCCAACATAACTCAAGCCTATCCCATAATGAAAACCTTTGCCCACCAAAACTCCAAATGAAACAGCCCATATAAATCATTCTACACAGCATCTTCAACAAGCTCACAACAACACAAGACCAGACAGTATATAATCAAAGTTTCTTTCCAATGTAATTTGGAATGTTTTCTAAAAATATTGATGGAAATGTTTAAAATCTTAAAAATTCATAAAGTTCTATCAAATCTTATGAATTTATGTTATAAATCCATTAAAATTCAAATTATAAATCTAAATCACAAAAGTCTTTTAAAAAAAATCTTAAAAGTCATTACATTTCTTCAAAGTCTTTTAAAATCCACAAGATTTTTTTTATTTTAAAAAAGTCTTTTAAAATCCTAATCCAATACACACCTTAATTAAGAATTTCAAAATTTGAATTTATTCCTGGATGTAAAATATGTGATGGGACGTGCTCTTTTGCTGCTGTATTTTAAGGAGGATATCTTCAGTCCCTTTTTGTAATACTTTTTCCAGTTAAATAGATTTTCTTCTTTTATCTACATACTTACATCTTATTTAATTTCCCTTGCATACAAAAAGAAATATATGTGATGCTTCGACAAGGAAAATCATATTGACAAGTCGAGAACAATGCAAAACCTTGCCCCCTCAGACAAGCAATTATAAAATGAGACATTTCTCCCTCAGCCACGAAGAGCAAAACAACAAAATTTGTAAAACTACACAAAATTAGTTGAAAAACAAATAAACAGAATCTAATTAAGTGATCAGACATTGAACATACCATGACAGCAAAGAATACTAGTGAAGCTTCAACCAAAACTCTGAATCATAGAATCTACATCACCCTGCACATGAATAATCCACCATAACATTTAAGTTTTAACAGCATGTTCAGACATATCATTGATATTATCAACTAATATGGGGTTACTTAGATCTAGTTCACTGAATGCAATTCCATGCTGTACAATCATGAATCATCAATTAGCCAACATAAGAAGCAATACTTTGCCGTGCAGTTGCAAATTTGAAATAGAGCTTTAATTTATATATATTATCAGTGTAAAGCAATTTTACCCAAATTATCTCATAATATTCGACCAATTTACCACATCATCTTATTTATTAATATGATCCAGTGATAAGATATATTTCTATAAGATGCCTGTAGTGTATATAAATTAAACTCTTTGAAATAACAAGACTGAAAGAGGCAATAAGATAAACAACTCCCAAATTTTATTAAATAACAACTTGCCACACTCGTCGTTTATTTATAACTATACATCTTTATTATCCTTTGAAGGTTTTCTCTTTAAAATAATTTTTTTTATGATTTGTTGTATCGATCTAAAAGTGCTCTGTGCATCAAAAACTTTATATATATATATTCCAACCCTTGACAAAAGAATGAAGACTAAGACCACTCTGTTTTTATTTCTTATATCCTATTTTTGAAAGTTTGAATAAAATGAATATAATTTAAAGTTGAATTTATTTAAATTTAAGTTTATTTTTAATTTCATTCATGTTATAAATCTTGATACATCACGTTAAATTAAATATATTTTTCATTTTTAAATAAACTAAATTTTAATATTACTATTTAATTTTGATTAGTATTAAGTTTATGTTAATTTTTAAATCTTAAATTTTGACCTATCATAGTAGTATTAAAATCACAATAAATGTTTAGGATTTATTAAGATTATAATTATAATAATTTTAAGATTTAATTAATTTATCTAAAACATATATTCAAATTGATAAAATATTTAAATATTTAAAATTCATATAAGATTAAAGGTTAAGGATAATATTTGAAATTTGAAAATATATAGATAATTAATATTATACAAATATCTTTTTTATTTATAAAATTATAAATCTTTTATTATCCTTTAAGATTTGGCTCATTTATATTATTGTTTGCGCGATCTATCAATTCCATAGAGTGTTGAATTGTTGAGGCGTTTAAAAAAATGAAGGGTATGAATGCCACTCTTCCTCTCACTCTCCCTGAGGATTTGGTCATAGAAATTCTGATGAGGTTACCTGTGAGATCGATATTGCGTTTTAAAAGCGTGTGTAAGTTATGGCTTTCTTTTGTTTCTGATCCCGAATTCACTCGGTCCCACTTTGCCCTAGATGCAACACCCACCCACAGGCTTTTTGTGCCAGTCAACCATTATCAAGTTGATTGCACAGATATAGAGGCATCACTTCATGATAGTTCTGCAAAAGTAGTCTTTAACTTTCCTCTTCCATCACCCGATGACACATATGGATGCACAGTAGATATCGTGGGTTCATGCAGAGGATTTATACTCTTGATAACTGATGGTGTCTTTGATTTCATCATATGGAATCCTTCAACAGGTCTCCGGAAAGGAATTAGCTATGTGATGGACTATGCACATGTATATGATTTTGATGCTGATCGATGTGGCTTTGGATATGACTCATCAACTGATGATTACGTGATAGTGAATTTAACAAGTGAGCGGTTGTGCACGGTGGTCCATTATTTCTCCTTGAGAACCAATTCATGGAGTCGCATTTTATTGGGTACTGTTCTATATTTTCCTCTTTCTCGTAGACATGGAAAGCACTTAAATGGGGCTCTTCATTGGTTTGTTAGACCCTATGATCGTCATCAACCTGTAATTATTTCATTTGATGTGACGGAAAGGAGATTATCAGAAATTCCACTGCCACATAATTTCACCATTAAAGGTCAAGTATATGATTTGAGTGTCATGGGAGGATGTCTGTGTCTCTGTGCTGCTGAAATGGGTTATGGGGCTGCAATTTGGACCATGAAACAATATAAAGTGCACTCATCTTGGACCAACTTATTTGTTCCATTGTATAATCAGGACTATCCTTTTCTCCCTTTCTTTTTTTATCCAATATGCTTTACCAAAAAAGGCGAGATTTTGGGATCATGTCATAAGACATTAGCGAAACTTAATGACAAAGGTGAGTTGCTTGAGCATCACAAACATTGGCACAATATGAACCGTTATATTTTATTACGCTCTGGTGTGTACAGAGAGAGTTTGCTATCACTCCCTGAGTAATTTGTGAAAGCAACTGAAGTCTGAAATTGTATGCAAAAGGCATAATGCTTGAGTTTGTTCCTTGGCCTATCTTGTAATCTCCCTTTCCTATAGTCAAAGTACAAGTTAGCTAGCTAGCCAATCCTTGTTGGAGTTGGTACATGCTATTTATAGCATCGATCTATATCTTTTTTATTCTTAATGTTGCCAATAGGTTGACAGTTAATTTGTTTTCAAGTTTAATTTGTTCTCGTATGTTAATCTGTCTTGCATGTATCGGATTGATTTGTTTTTTATTAATGTTGATAATCCTTCTATAACATATAATTTCATGATATCCCAAAAGCTTTTGCATATGTTTGTTGTATAACTTGTATACGTACTGAGTTTCATGACAAGCAAATATTCTCATATTGAAGAGTTGATCTCTGTTAGGTCATGTGATGCAGGTGTTGGTTGTATGTTTTGGATTACTTACTACTTAGGAAGGTCAATGAATCCCTCTTGGATGATTTTTAAATTACCTTTTAATTTTGTTGTTTAGATTACATTAGGATTCTGTCACTTTATCTTTATAAACGTACGACACAGCCTAGTCAGCAACTCCTGGCATATGGTTTTAGCATTTATGAAACTTATATTAGCATAATACTTTTTGACACAAGTAACAGATATGCAAGTTCATAAGAAAGCAGGTTTGAGACCTAAAACTAATTAGAATCCATGACCTAACACAAGATAACTAATTGTTCATTTAAATTTGACACACGTCCTTTTAAGATTACAATAAAACATTTGGGATTGATTAATTTTAAAATTTACTTTATCTAAAAAAAACAACTTTAAATGATAAGTATATCAATATTTAAAGTTTAAATTAAATTAAAATTTAAAAATAGTATATGATAGAAATGAAAATGAAAATATAAATTAGTATATACACGCATTCTATTTTTGAGCCCTTGGCACTGATGAATAGAAGACAACTCATTTTATATTTTGGTTTGAACAAGCTATATTTTTGTTTGGAAAAGAAAAGGAAGAATAGGAAGGCTACCCTTCGTCATACTGTCCCTCGTGATTTGATCATAGAAATTCTGTTGAGATTGCCGGTGAGATCTCTATTGCGTTTCAAATGTGTATAGGTCATGGCTTTCTCTCATTTCTGATCCCAATTCGCTCAGCTCCCACTTTGACGTAGCTGCAGCACCCACCCATGGACATTTTTTTTGTAAATTTTTAAGATTACACCATTATCAAGTTCTGTATATTCCTCTTGGAGCCACATTCATGGATTGCCCTTGAATGGGGCTCTTCATTGGTTAGTTAATCCTGTACGTAGTGAAATTATATATTTCATTTGATGTGACAAAAAAAGGGATTATTAGAGATTGCACTACCACATGATTTTAAAATTGGATTCGGATGTGACAGATTATTGGAGGATCATGGGAGGATTGTCGTTATTAAGAATGATATTGGGACTGCAATGTGGGCGATGAAAGAGTACAAACTACAAAGTGCAGTCATCTTGGAACATATCATTTGTTACAATTTTGTGTAATCTCTCCCAGTCTTTTATCCATATGCCTCACAAAAATTATGACTTTATGGGATCAAATCATAAAACCTTAGTGAAACTTAACGACAAAGGCGAGTTTCTTGAGAGTCACGCACATGAGCACAACATAGACAGTTCCATTATTATATCACACTGTGGTGTGTACAGAGAGAGTTTGCTATCACTCCCATATAATTATTTTAAATTGAAAATATATTCATTGGTTGGTTGAGTCATGTGATTGTCTTCCTTTAATTATTGCATTTGATGTGAGGGAAAGGAGATTTCAGAGATTCCATTGCCGCGTGATTTAGCTATTGAATTGAAATCTAAAATATATTATTTAAGGGTTATGGGAGGATGTATGTCGTTGAGAAGAGTGGGTTAGGGACTGCAATATGGATGATGAAAGAATAGAAATGGCAATCATCTTGGATCCAGTCATTTGTTCTGTCTACTAATAATCATGTCCCAATAGCAAATTTGGGTTGGAGTTAGTAGATGTTATTTAGCATCTTTTTCTTTTCTTTTCCCATGATACCGTCAATGGGTTGACAGTTAATTTTTCAGTCTTTAGTAGAACTTCGCTGACATTTTGTGACATAATTTCATGATATCCCTGAAGAAACATGAATATGCAATAAATTTTTTACAGATTTAGTAGAACTTGGCTGAAATTTCCATTCATATTTTCTCTTCCTATGTCTAGCAGACTAGCACTCTAGATTATTGTACATATCTGCATAATCTATATATTCATTACCGGGAGACAAGAAATTACTTACAATAGTTAGCAAACTTATATATGAGGAATGCTTGATATATGAAAATTGTGAATATTTAATTATGTCTTTTCAATTCAGCATTTGATTTTTCATTATTCCACCAACTTATATATTTACTGGTTTTAGTTTATGTTTTGGAGTAATGAGTTGCTTGACATACTAATATTTTCATTTGGAAGAGTTGATATCTGTTATGTGATGCAGGTGTTGGTTGTTTGTTTTGGAGTACTATATTACTACTTAGGAAGGCCAATGAGTCCTTGTTCAATGGTTTTTAAATTTCCTTTAAATTTTGTTGTTTTGATGAAGTTAGGGTTCAGGCATGCTGTAGGTTTGTAAACTAGTCAACTACTCATGGCAAAAGGTTTTACCATTCATGAAGCTCACAATAGCATCATAGATTTTGACACGGGTAACAGATTTACGAGTTCATAATGAAAGCATTTATGAGGACCTGAAACGAATTATAATCCATGACCAAACACTGGTAACTAATGATTTCTTAGTACATTATGCCTATTCTAACTTTTTAGGAAAAAAATAGGCTTGTTTATTTGAGGATCTAAGATTAACATTTGAAGCGTTAGCTGATGTTGGAATGCATGTATTCGCTATAGGATTGTGTTAGAAAATTAGAGGATTGTGTTAGAAAATTAGAGAATAACACAGAACAGAACAAGAAGAAAATAATTAATTGAAGTTTGTTGTGCCGTGGAAACCATTGTTCTGAAAGCAAAATTCAGCCAGACCTTGGTGCAATCCAAATTTCTGATTGCTTCCCAAGGTTAACACAATAAGCCTATGAACACTAGTAATCGTGACCTTAGGCTATGGAAATCATAGAACAATTGCCCAGCTTTTTATTAACTTGTCAAAACAGAATAAAGGAATAGAAAACCAGAACAGCAGAATAGAAATAGGAAAAACAGAACAACAGAAAAGGAATAGGAAAGACAGAACAGCAAAGAGTGGTTTTTCTGCTCCCTATTCTCAGCCGTGTAGCCCCTTTTTAAATAGAATAATGGGTTAAAACTATTCCCCTCATTTTCTATAACAGCTCCATTACTCCCTTAAAATTAGCCTCACCACTAAAAACCTTTTAATGCGTTCAACAAATGCTAATAAAGAGGATGTTTCAAAAAAACTGATTTGATTAACTGATAAAGAGCGTTTAAAGAAAATAATTTAAAAACTATACTTATGTGGGACAACAAAAGGTAGCAGAAAAAACAAAAAGTGCTTCTGTTTTCCATTTTCAACAGATTGTTCATGTACTCTGGTGCTTCAGGTTTTCAATTTGAAGATAACGATAAAATTTTTTTCAATTGCAGATCAAGAAGTTTGATTCATATACTAATAAGATCATTCAATTTGAAGATAACTAGGAAAATTTGATTTAATTACTCATCAAGAAGTTTAAAGATGCATTGGCCAAAAGGGAAAAACCTTTAGAACCTTCAAATTCCCCTGCATTTGAAGCCTTGAATAAACCTCCATTGACCCTCAATCGCTGTTATGGTCGCTTTTGCTTTATAGTAGTAATTGAACATTTATATTTGCATGCAGGTGCATAAGTGACAAGCAATGGAGGTAAATGTT
>PYAF01000136.1:901083-947216 GCA_007407185.1 Glycine tomentella | reverse complement strand
GTACTTTTGTCATTTAAAATTTTGGAATGTGGTGTATAAAAATAATCCCTAATTTTTTTTCCTACATGATTGTGTCTTAAAATTGATTATTAAGTTGAAAATTTCTATTATATAAATCATATCGGGAAGATCTTATATTAATTTTTAATTAATTACAATTTACAAGATCACCAATGAAGTTTAAGATAAGTCATTTCTTAAATAATTTATGAAAATAGTTATAAGTTAAATTTTTTTTAAATCTAGTCATGATTTAATTTGAAATTATATTTTGAAATTAAAATTACTTATTCAACTATTCATAACAAATTATATTTAACCATTTCTTTTTAATTAGTAATAAAGTTAGGTCACTTAATCTCTCTTGAGATACTAATGATTTATTGATCTTAGGTGAATGCGAAAAAAGTTATGAGATTTTGGAATATTGTTAATTTGATTTGATGGACCATTTAGATTGGAGAAAACATTAAAATTAATATTTTCAATATGAACGCAAGGAAATTAGAAGTTTTTGCCTCTTAAGATCCTATATAACACTATAGCTTACAGTTAAATTCTTAGATATTTATCAATTATTTTATGTGGCTTCAAAAAATCAATTATACTGTACAACATAAATGACTGTACCATTGCACATTTAATGAATATACATTTGCACATGCATGTTTTTATGCACATACGGAGTAATTCTTAGCTGTGCTTTCGTTATGCATATGTCATTATACACAAGTAGAAGCTACATAAGTTTATAATTGTGGATTGCTTTAAGCTTACTTTCCTAATTCTATAAAATTCTTGACTTCTATTTTCAAAATTTTGTTATATTATTTTGTTTAATATAATATATTTTCATTTTTATCTAAAATGACACAGTCTCTACATCGCTATAGTAATACATTTTATGAATTGAAAGTACTAATAAATATTATATTAAGATTTAATTTCATAAAAAAGTTATCAACTAACCCGTTTGTTAATGTAATAGTGAAACATCATAGTGAGTTAGTGAGTTTATATGTAGAGAAATATTTTTTTTAACAGGAAAATTTGTGTTCTAATTAATTTTTTTATGTATAACTTTTTTCTTATGTTAGTAGAGTTCGTCTTTAATTTAGTAATTGATCGAAGACACTCATTTTTAACTTAGGATAAAAGAAAATCATGTTATCAAATTTATTTTTATTATTTAATTAATCTTAAATTTCTTGGTGAAGAAAAAAATTATGATAAAATGTTTTAGATTATCTTATATGATCTCGTGGATTTAAGAATAACATAGCATGGATAACATATGTAATGATATTAAATCATGATTGAATGCTTCATAATATCTATTTATATCGTGATTGATATATGTTATGAAAAGATAGATTGTATCATATTAAATAATAGACAGATAAACGTAACACTAAATGAACTAAAACAAAAAATTTATGAAAAGAATAGTTGGAATTTTATTGAATTAGAAAAAGTAATATTAACTTATGCAGTGTGATGCATCTTTTTCCCCACTCAAATTTTTGAACAGCTAGTGTACAGTAGTGGAAGATAGCCAAACCGATTACTGGAAATCAAAATTTCTGTTGCTTTCTTTTCAACCAATTAAAGATGCCAACCAAACAAGACTCTGGGCCATTAATGATTGCTAAATAGACTAGAAGCAAATAAGCCCACCATACCACAATAAAGGTAATTGAATGAACATTCAGTACCATTCCAGTATGCTATTTATCCTTCTTGTAAAGCACTTCAACTTTCTAATTGATCGTTCACACTCAAATTGTTCCTTCAATATGCCATCTGGAGGGTGATTACCATCCACACCTGTCTGTTTGGAAATTAATACTATTTACTTTCAATAACATGTAATTCAACTCAAGAAGCAGCACATATTGTTTTTCCATCTAAATTGTTTACATTTTAGCAAATGGTAGAATGTCATTTGATAAAAAAAAATGGTGGCAAGTCAGCGAAATTACACTTTAGAACTTCATGATTATGTTATAAAAGTATTAAGTTTTATATTTGATGTAGTTTATTATCATTTCTCTTCTTAAAAAAAGTAATATTTTTTAATAAACAAAAGCTTGAAAACAGAGTCTTTATAAAATTTAATTGATTTTTTTTTTTTACTTTAAGATAAAAGAAAAGGTTGAAAAATTAACAAATATATATATATATATATAATATGTTGCAAAAGAGGATAAACTTATGATCTTACCAATCTACTGAATTTTTTTACCACTAATTGGATTACCATTAACTTCAAGTGTATATGTCTAATATATGTTTTTTGGCTTAAATATACATTTTTGAATCACACGTACCAGTTTCAAAAAAAAAAAAAAAATCACACATACCATTTATTTACTAACATTTCACTTATCTTTCTCCCAATTACTAATTTTCCGGACTCTCATATTTAAGATAAGATAATTACTACTTTACTATCCAATTTTTTTATATTAAATTATTAAAATCCTTCCCCTCCCCAAACAATTGACAAATATTTGAAGTATAACTATCCTTCCAATTCCAAAGGCGCAAAATAAAAATTGGATTTTAGTTTGACAAAAACAAATGATCTAATTACAAATACACTATGTAATCGTTTTTTGTTTCACACTTTCTCTTATATTTTATTACTTCATAAAGGACCTACTAAATCTAAGGACCAGAAACTGAACCAAACAGAATCTAGTACAGTTGGTTTAATCCAGCATCCAGTGAGAGAAGACGCATTTTGTGTGAAGCATCCAAAAATGTTGCTTTTTAAACATAACCATTAACTAAGAAAATGAATAGTAGTGGCAACCCTTTGACATGATGAGTGACCAAAATTGATGTACATTTATTGTCTCTCTTCTTTCTTTTTAAAGTCTTCACTGCAAATCTTTTCCCAGCTTCCAGTTCTTCCATGTGAGCTTCAAACTCCGCAAAGACCATACATTCCATCTTCCATGGAGACTCAAAAGCTAATTATACATTTCATTCTTCTTCTTCTTCTTTTCATTTCTTGTTCATCCTCTTTCACTCCCATAGATAACTACCTACTTAGCTGTGGATCACAGGACAATGCTTCTCTTTTCAACCGCATCTTCGTCAGTGATTCCACCAGCCAAGGCTCAATTTTTCTCTCTGCTGACAAATCCATTTCCCTCACCAACCAAGACCCTTCTCCAAATTTGCCTACTTTGTACCACACTGCAAGAGTTTTCCCCAGCACTGGGAGCTACAGGTTCAACATGAGGATAAATGGTACACACTTGGTTCGTTTTCATTTTTCACCTTTTAAGTCTCAAGGGTTTGATCTAAAATCTGCTAACTTTAGTGTCTTGGTTGATGGTAATTTGGTGCTGAGAAATTTCAAGCCAATTAATGGTGCACTGCTTAAGGAGTTTATTTTGAAGATAGAGTCAAATTTGCTTGAAATTTTGTTTAGACCTGAAGGTAATTCAGGTTTTGGCTTTGTGAATGCTGTGGAGGTGTTTACTGCTCCTGCTGATTTTGTCATAGATTATGGAGCTAGGTTGGTTGGTCCTTCTGGTGTGGTAGAGTACAAGGATCTTTCATCTCAGGTTTTGGAAACTGTGCATAGGATTAATGTAGGGGGTGTGAAAGTAACTCCTTTTAATGACACCCTTTGGAGGACTTGGATTCCTGATGAGGAATTTCTGGTTCTTAAGGATGCTGCTAAGCGTGTGGGGGGCACTCACACACTAAATTACCAGAAGGGAGGGGCAACTCGAGAGATCGCTCCGGATAATGTTTATATGACTGCTCAGGAAATGAACAAGGATCACTCCATTATTGCTTCACAGTTCAACATAACCTGGGATTTTCCAGTGGCTCCAGGTGGTGTTCAGCACTTGGTTCGGCTGCATTTCTGTGATATTGTTAGTCCTGCTCTTAATTTGCTCTACTTTGATGTGTATATCAATGGGTATTCTGCTTACAAGGATCTTGATTTATCATCCCTTACAGTCCATGTACTTGCATCTCCGGTCTATGTGGATTTTGTTGTAGATTCCAATGAATTGGGTGTTATTCAAATAAGTGTTGGCCCTTCTGAACTGAGCAGTTCTGCAAGGATGAATGCCATTTTGAATGGTGTAGAGATAATGAAGCTAATGAATGTTATGGACTCACATGTTGTTCCTAGGAAGAAGAGGTTGTGGGTGTTGGTGAGTTCAATTGTTGGAGGAATTGTTGTGTTGCTTTTTGTTATAGCTGCTTTGTGGCTTTCTCTCAAATGCAGGAAGAAGAAGAAGAAGAAAACGCCAAGACAAAGAACAATGGAAAGTGTAGGATGGACGCCTTTACGTGTGTTCGGAGGGAGTTCACTTAGTAGAATGTCTGAAGGGACAGCTTTTCCCTCTCCTGGTTCTTATGGTTATTTTGGCTTGACAATCCCTTTTGCCGATATACAATCAGCAACAAACAATTTTGATAGAACTCTAATTATAGGGTCTGGTGGGTTTGGTATGGTTTACAAAGGGGTGCTCAAAGACAACGTGAAGGTTGCAGTCAAGAGAGGCATGCCTGGATCCAGACAAGGCCTTCCAGAATTCCAGACCGAAATAACAATCTTTTCCAAAATTCGCCATCGCCATCTTGTTTCACTAGTTGGATATTGTGAAGAAAATTCAGAAATGATACTTGTCTATGAGTATGTGGAAAAAGGTCCACTCAAAAAGCATCTATATGGCTCAGCAGGACATGCACCTTTGTCTTGGAAGCAGCGGCTTGAGATATGCATTGGTGCAGCTAGAGGTATCCACTATCTACACACTGGTTTTGCTCAAGGAATCATCCACCGTGACATCAAATCAACCAATATTTTGCTTGATGAAAACTACGTGGCCAAGGTTGCAGATTTTGGTCTTTCAAGATCTGGACCTTGTCTCAATGAAACCCATGTGAGCACTGGTGTGAAAGGTAGTTTTGGTTATCTTGATCCGGAGTATTTTCGAAGGCAGCAGCTTACAGATAAGTCAGATGTTTACTCATTTGGGGTGGTGCTTTTTGAGGTTCTTTGCGCCAGACCTGCTGTTGATCCACAACTTGATAGGGAACAGGTGAACTTAGCCGAATGGGCACTTGAATGGCAGAAAAATGGCATGCTGGAGCATATTATTGATCCCTATCTTGTTGGGAAGATAAAGCAAAGCTCTTTGAAGAAGTTTGGTGAAACAGCAGAGAAATGTTTGGCTGAATATGGTGTTGATAGGCCAACAATGGGTGCTGTATTGTGGAATTTGGAATATGCACTTCAGCTCCAAGAAAGTGAACAAGAAGGGGAGCCATATGATGATAGCAGTGCTCGGGAAACAGTGAATGTGACAACTACAATAATTCCTGGGAGTCCTTCTAGTAACGTAATAAGAGAGGGAGATAATGGTAATGGTTATTCAGAAATAAGTGCTACCGAAGTTTTTTCTCAACTAATGAACAGTGAAGGCAGATATAGATAGAAATATCCTGCAAAATAGGCTATTCTTGCTGATGTATAAAAAGTTTCACATGGAAATAAAGGTATCAAGCTTTACCTGTGCTTTTATAGTTATTTTCTTTATATTTTTTCTTTTTTTAAAGAAAATTGCATCAAAACCAATATTCACATTTACTTATGGAAGGCAGTAATAGGCAAGGCTCATTTATAGTTTCTTACGGATGTTTGGATAATCTTTATTTTCATGATGTCTGTATTGGAGAGATTCAAATATCTATCATAGTATAACCTTATCCGTTTATGTTATGTAACCGTTCTGTATTTATCAAGAGAAGAATTAGTATAAGTTGCAAACTTTATAGGTTTGGTTCTATCATTAATTTCTATTTCTTACGTTTCTGCTTCATTTGAAAGACCAAGTCTGTCTTAATGATATTGCATGAAGTAAAATAGTTGTCATAATAACTTTTTAAATTTTCTGTTATTTACTTATTTTGGCCTGTTATTAATTCATTTGAGAAAATAAAATGAACCATGATCTTCATCTATGGCTTTCACCATTGAGAGGTATGGGAAGGCGTAGGTAGGCAATCTTGTCCCCATGAATGACAATGACAGCTTCCACAAGAAAAACCACTGATTGCCATGTCACAAGGCTGCAACTCTTTACCAAAGTCGCTGCTTATTGATAAACTAATGTCATATAACAATATGTAATAAAATAATAGCTTTCTTTAAATGTTTTCATGAGCATCAAAGATGAATACTGTAGAAAATAGGTTAAATACTAGATACTAGATTTCTTTATTTACCTAAATCTCAAACCTATAATTTTCTACCATGTAGGACATGCTAAATCCTTGAACTATGGCTATGGATAAACTCTTATTAACTGGCCCTTTTTAGTAAAAATGCATGCATTTGTATTAAGAGATTGTGATAAGCAAGAAAAAGACTCCCAAGTTGCAAATAATGCATTGGAGGATGATCAATAAATATACATTTCCAAGATTCAAGTTTGATGGATGACCTGAACTTGGTTCAAAGGAATCACTGGCCTGCATTACTTGCATTTTTTTTAAGCTGTTACCTGCCATAAATAATGAGAAATACTGTACCATTAGCCTAGGCACCATGGTTAGCTATCTCACCGTCCAACTTGCTTGATCAAATAGAAGCTTCTCCAGTGAAGATTGTTTTATCCTCTGATCAGGAGAATGCAAGAACATGAATGGTTTTTTTATCTAACACACTCCTCATGAAGTAGGATTTTGAGCTTGAAGCAGAGACAATGCACAGATCCACCTAGTGTTGAAATTTAATTTTTATTTAGAAAAATGAGGGTAGCAAAGATCAAACTCTAAACCACATGATCATATGCAGACTCTGAAATCATGTTATGAACTAATAACCCCAAAAGTTTAAGCTATTGATTAGAAGCACTGGAATAGTTTTAAGAGTTTACTTTGTTTGCATGTTTACACAGACATTCAATAGGAATTCACCCATATCATTAATTATAGGATAATGCGGCAATAGGGTGAATTCTTATTGGATATCTGTGTAAGGAAATTTTATTCTGGAAGTACGAATAAACTTATCTAATATAGACACCCAATTGTACTCTTAAGGCTCCTCAGATAAAAGCATAAAAAATGAAACTCCAATCTTGTGTTTTCGGATCAGTTATATTATAAGTCACGTAAGTTATTTGCTAAGAGATTTTGTAGGTTCTTCGGATCAGTCTCTTTCTAGACTATTTGTCAGGAATTTACACTTTGAAGCAGCTGCATATACATTTCACGTGCTTTTGTGTCATTTCTCATTATTTTTTCCGAATATTTGTCAAGCAAGAATATACGAGAATATCATTTACCATCTGTGAGCATGTTAACATTTGGCATGCCAATAGAACTCATTCAATAGCCGCCTATAATATTTCTCTAGAAGAATATGTAAAAATTCCTTTTCAGCTTACAAAAGGGTCAAAGAATACTTATTCAATTCTAGATTTTCTTGAAGTGATTGGCCTGCCCCATTTTTGCACACTCCACTACTTTACAGAAACAGAAGGCTCCTTTTAGATAAGATTGGAATTGAATAATGCGTAGAAGAATTTACATATACGCGCACACAAATTACTATTACCCCGCAATAATAGGTCCAAGTCCAACCTCTTAAAATATAAGATTCCTAATCAAGTAGGACCACATACATGAACATAATGGGGATGCTTAGGTAAGGTTGGTTTCCACCATTTTGCCTTTGCAACCCCTTTATTCTATGCATGGATTTCCGAGCTCTCAGTCAAAAAGGCTAACAAACTGCGCACAATCCTGCTAATTTTCGCAATGTGTGGGGGCAATAGTAGTTTGTCCTCCACTCCTGTTTCTGAGCTTCACACCATCAAACGAAAAACTTGTGAATGCTGTGGTCCACTTGTCTATTGAAACACTCTTCTCTATGCTCCCTACTCCTTAGAGCAATAAATATACTTGTCTGGTGGAACTCGTGTTGTTCTAAACATGCAAGTTAGATATTGTGGCTATGATAAAAAGACATCATCACTGGTGCACATCACTGGAAGTCTTCGAAGAAAAAGTCATTTGTGGGATGTCTAAGCATGAGTTTGGTTACATTAAATGTGATATTTTTGTATATTTCAAAATAGTGATTTTCAGTAGTTTTAACATCTTATGGCATGTTTATATTTACGTTACATTTATGTTGAGTGTAAAAGCTTGAATTTTCTTCGGTCATGTTTATAGTTTTGGAATGTGAGAAATTGCTTGGTAAAGTGTGAAATGGGGAATGTTGTTCCCAAACACACACCTAAACGTGTTTCCTCTATTCGCAACATCTTTCCAAACATGGTAATAGGTTTGGGTGCACATCCAACCCATTATAGATGTGTATGCTACATGACTTTCTGAGCTATTTGTACTAGTTTTACTTCTAGCATGAAAAATACGTGGTGGATTTCCAAACACCCCACCTATAATCTATAAGTCATTAGATCTAACTAATCTTAATTGAATAGAGTTAACTAATTTAAGGATTTCCGTGTATATTCTTTTTTATTCACGAGACCTTTCATTAGAGAAATTAAACTCATTCCACATGGATCAATAGATATTTGTACTTAATCAAATATTTTATTTATACCATACAAGAACTAGTAATTGAGAAATTCTTAGGTGCAACTGGAACAAAACATTTTCTTGCTCTGATCCATTCATTATTCGCCATGTCAACAATCTATCTAGAAAAAATAAAAATTGTCATTAATCTATCTAGAAAAATTAAAAATTGTCATTTATGTAGGAAACAACAATGACCCATAATGTTGACATGACGAACAATAAATGGATCAGAGCAAGACATAATAAAATGTCTTGTTCCAGGTGCACCTAAGAATTTCTCAATTACTAGTTCTTGTACGGTACAATCTACCTAGAAAAAATAAAATTGTCATTAATTTATCTACATGACGAACAATAAATGGATCAGAGTAAAAAAAATGTTTTACTCCAAGTGCACCTAAGAATTTTTTCTAGTAATTAATCTATACACTTTCTTTGCAAACAACAAGAACTGGTAATTAATCTACGCACTTTCTTTGGAAAGAACAAGAACTGGCCAATCTTAACTAGATGTCTTTTGTTTAGCTACCCAACTGAAAAATCTGTAGAGCAAAATTTCATGGCCGTGTTACATTGCATTAGTTGTTTTTCTTTACTCCAGGGATTACAAATTAAAAGGATAAGGAATCAAAGGAAGGGGAGAGGAGGGGGTAGAATCATGAACTCATCGGAATATGGTTTCGCTTATTGCTAAAATAGATAAACTATAATACATATTGCTAGAGAGAAAAATTGAGAATTTCTCCGCCTAGTGGTGTTAAGTACAAATATTTATGAGAGATCACACTAAATGAAATTATAGCATCTCCAATGCTCTTACACCCTAATCTTCCATACAAGAGATATGATTTTGTTAAAGATTTATTGCTGGAAGAGAATATTGATCTGCACCCTAGAAATCTGTTCTTCTACCAGGACAAACAAAATCTACACGTGGACAAAAAAAATAATATTTTAATATCTCTCTTCATAAAACAAAAATATTAATTAGTTCTAATTATTTTAAAATAAATTGTAAATAAATATTAGAAGGTGAATTCATTATGGGATCTACAAAAAATATTTAAGATCACAAATTTAATTTTTTTATTAGAATAAAATAGAGAAATCTCTATAGTGATGTGACATTGCATGATCCATCAAAAAATTGATTAAAATTATAAAATTTCATCTTCTATTGAAGATGCTCTTAGTAAAATTTTCAGTAATAAGTTTTTGATGAATATTTTTTTTGTCATACATTGGAGATTACGAGTATCTCTCAACCCACTAGTTAGCTCTTGCAGATCTTAAGAAATTTTGTACTCACTGTAAATGTTAAATATAAATTCATTTATTAAATAGATCGTTAAACACAACAAAATTTTACACCAATACACTAACCCTTATAGATTAGTTTTTTTTTTTTTTTTACTTGTTGGGTCCTTTAACCCAACAAGATTCCATGAACATAGCACATTCTAACTTTGCCAAAAACATACTACCTTTTATGAGTAAAATCGCATGCATGTAACGTTATGCTGTTATAATTTATGTGGGTTTGGAATTGATTGACAATATGCTGTTATAATTTCCTTCTTTTTTTCTTCCAAGATACCTAAAACCCTAATTAAATAGACTACTTATACTTTATTATTTTTCTACGTATTTGGGCCACTAATAATCCTATTTTAGGGCTCTAAATAATTATTATACTATTACATTGCCTCTCATTAATTAATCACCTACTTTGCCCTTCCTGAATATACATGTTTAATCAGAAGCCTATCAATACTCCTATAATACTTTTCTATTAATCCTCCGAAAACTTTATTTAAAGGAAAAACTATCTAATATCTTAAAATATATAAAAAAAAAAAAATCAATTTTTAATATTTTATTCAAGTAAACGGATTAGTAGAAGGATGCACAGCAGAATTTTAAATTATTCTCGTTCTCTGCTACCACGAAAACAATTCATAGTTTGAAAGAATAGACAGATAAAGGCCAATCTCAAATTCCTTTCAAATATAAGATATCCATTCTAGCCTTAGTTCAACCACTAGAAACTATAAACTATTCTCATAATCATTCATAACTCACGTCATTGCATGTAGCAACCCTTTTTTATATTTGTCTCCATACAGAGAATACAGGGCTGTCAGGGCAGTGTATTTAATCCTGACAATATACCTGCTACCCAAAGTATGAACAACGTGAATGACATACAACAAACTCAGCAACAGCAGTTTGAACATAAAATGAATACAAGGGAACCTTGCCTCAAGTAAGAACAAAAGGGCAGGACATTTTCAAATAATGGGACTAAAGACCAATGGATCAAAATAGAGATTCTGGAAACATACGGTATAAACAAGCCACTTACAATAATATATTAACCTATAATTCGCTGTTAGAAAAGAGTATTCAGGACAAGGAAAAAGGTAAGCATGAAATCGGTAAAACAGGATACTCTGTAAAATTCTCTACAGAAAGAATTAAACAGAAATTGAAATCATTACACTTTATGATATCAACTCTGGCCATTGGAGAGTTTTGACGCAAGTACTTCAGTAGTGTGTTTACTGTTTAGTTTCTCATCAGATGTGTTTGGCCAAAAACGCTCCCTCACTATCAATGACTCCAATCTGACAAAGCTCGGAGGTTGAGGTCCAGTTGAGATGGGATCAGAGAGTTCCTACACAAAATTAGTGTGAATTGGAGGCATTTAACAGTCAAATATTTTGACATATGAACACAAACATGTTATAAACATAAAAAACAAAGAAGAGACGAAAATGTTCTAAAATAACTTAGATCTAGCATTATTCGAAGTGCACCCGGACCAAAACTGCAGTATCTTTGCATTGGCCAGTACTTGCAGCCATCTCATG
Source organism: Glycine tomentella (assembly GCA_007407185.1). Lineage (NCBI taxonomy): Eukaryota > Viridiplantae > Streptophyta > Magnoliopsida > Fabales > Fabaceae > Glycine > Glycine tomentella. Next base: position 935,745 of record PYAF01000136.1, on the reverse strand, counting down.
ATCATTGAACTATTCTCATGCTTACCTAGAGTCCTAGACCCAACTTCACGTCAACACTTACTTCTCCAAGAAAAGAAAGATTGCATGTGGAGAAGAGTTGGTGACTAATAGAATCCATGATAGAAAAAGAACAAATATTAGGACTAGAACGCACAAATTGGCAAGGTTGTCCTCCGAGCATTGTCAAACTGGAAAGGCTAGAATTAGATATACAGAGGAATTGTGCATCATTGTGCAAAGAACAATATTCAAGGACCAAAGTATTCATGTTTTTGTCTTTATATTCATGTTTTTGTCTATAGACATCTTATTTGACTTATTTGACTTAAAACATTTGTAAATCCAAGAAACTAATAATGTATTTATGTGTGGACTTTATATACATGTTTTTGTAAAGTTTTATTAAATTGGTTTATAAACGAATATATAAAATACAATGTTTTTTATGAGAAAAGAGATTAAATTATTTTGATCTTTGTACATGTATGTTGTCATCTTTATAAGTGCATTCATTGGCTTATCATTGCATTTATCATGGACATGATTATGTATATGTTAAAAGAATTATAGAAATTTATTTAAAGTTGTCTAATGAGCATATTTAAATTCTTTCAAACTAATTATTATAGTTTTTACATGCATTAAAGTTGCAGCTCTTTTCCTTAAATGATTTTATTGGTTTATAAACATATATATATATATATATATATATATATATATTATATGTATGTATATATGATATGTGTTATGTCTTTTACTGTAAACAATATCAAGAAAAATGATTCACAAGACAAGACATTAATGTTAAATTTGCACTACATGTTATTAGTACAATTGAAAAAATATGGTTATAAACAAGAAGTTTACAAAACAAAATAAGTTTTTTGTTTGGCATGATTGATTGGGTGATTCTAAGTTTATTATGGTGCGAAAAGTAGTTACAAATTCTTGTGAACATCCATTAAAGATCCAAGAGAATCTTTTTGTTCAATTATTTCTCATATACTACTTGTTTTCAACATAAGTTAATAATAAGACCATCACTAGAAGAATTGAGGATGAATTTCTTACATTTTTAGAACGAATATAAGATGATACTTATGGACCAATTAACCTACCCTATGAATTATTTAAATATTTTATGGTTTAAATTTGATGCATAAACTAGATCTCCACATTTTTTTTGTCAACTCGCAACCATGAGTTTGCGAGATTATTAGCTCAAGAAAATTCATCTTGATATTATTGGTGAGTTTACATATGTTTTTAATGAGTATTGTATGACTATTGAAATTTATGATAAACATCCTAAGGAACATGTTCATATACTCATGAGATCAAAACTTTTAATGTCTTTTTGGAGAGATGCAATCTTGCATGTTACAATATTGATTTGTATCATGCCAAAAAGTTATAATTAGTTCTTCCCTCTTGAAATTGATTTCTAGATAACAACCTTAGATTTCTATTATTTTTTTCAAATGAATTGTATATATTCTACATATAAGTCTAATTGTTTGATCATAACATACTAAGATGAGTCCTCAAAGGAGGTTGAAAATATATGTTAGATATGAATCTCCATATGTAACAAAATATGTTGAATCATCAATAATAGATTTATTTACAACTTCATGTGGCAATTTCTATTTTGAATTAGTTGAAATTCCTTATTATTATCTTGGTTTTCGTACAAAACAATTTGAACTGAAAGTTCAAAAGATAATTCATTTATAAAGTTTAGTCAAAAGAAGAGACTAAATCATATGTATCAGCTACTAATGCTTTAATAAAATTTGATGTCCTTGTTGGACAATATTGTAAAATGGATCTCAGAAACACATGAAATGTGCTAGACACATTGGTTTCAAAGATAAAAATCCTCAATTAAGAAAATGAGCTAAAAAGCAAGACAACTAAATTGAGGTTATGAAAATGCTAAAAGATTTCTCTAATATAGTTGAATATTTTAGTTTCAGAAGAACTCATGTATTTGAAAATAAAGAGATTTTATATTATGTCATGAATGAATTATGATGAAACCAAAATAAAGTCAATGTTGACAATGTATTTGCATATAATATAACACTAAATGTATTAAACGTTAATGATAATGTTGATTAAGAGTAAGTCTATGAAGGATTATAGACAAATAAGTGATTGACCAAAATAGAAAGACTCAATCAAAAAAATTATAGACTTGCTTCTCAAAGCAAATGATTTTTGGATTTGTAGTCTATACACTTGAAGATGTAAAACACAATTATGTTTTTGGACATGTATTTTATTCACCTGAAAATGAAAAACTAGTTAGATTTTTGGATAGGTAGTCCATATACATGAAGACATAAAACTAGTTAGGTTTTTGGACCTTTAATACATATACTTGAAGATGTAAAATCTATTACATTTTTTGGATTCTTGGTTATTCACTTGAAGATGTTAAATTAGTTGGACTCAATAAATTTTTGTTCAAAAAGAAAATGAGAATGGTGAAATTGAGAACATGACTTTGACATTAATTTTTAGGACATATATTCACCTATAGTGGATGTGAGTACTTTTCATACTTAATCACTCTAATAGTATATGAAGAACTTAATTTACATATAATGTATGTTGTTACAACTTATATAAGTTATATCACTCTTTTCATAATGACATTTGCATGAAACTCCCTGAAGGATATAATTTGCTCAATAACGCATATTCCCTAAAAGAATACTCACTATGGACTAAAACAATCTAGTTGCATGAGGTATGATTAACTTAGTGAGTACTTGCTATGTATTTTTACAAAAATATGAAAATAAATTTTTCATAATTCTTATTTATGTAGATGACATAAATATTCTTGGAACTCTTGAAAAGCTTCCAAAACTATAGATTAATTAAAGTAGTAATTTAAGATGAATGACTTAGAAAGCATAAAGTTCTATTTTGAGAAATTGAATATTTAAATAATATAATTTTTGTATCCTAAAAGAAGCTTATATAGCAAAGGTTCTTAAAAGATTTTATATGGGAAATCACAATCGTTGTACAGTGCAATGATTGAAGGTCTCTAGATGTGAACTAAGATCCTTCTAGATCTTGAGAAAATGGTGAAGAAGTATTTGGTCTTGTGTCTTAGTGTTATTGAAATACTAATGTATTTTACTATGCATACACGACTTGATATATCATTTCTCATTAATTCACTAGCAAAATATAATTTTTCACCAATACAAAGACATTTAAGCATGTACTACGCTATTTTAGAGGTTATCTATTAAATCCTCATAATGATATATCATAAGATTACATGAGGTGATACAACAATTCCTTGACAATATGTGAAATAAGTCAAAATAGAGACATTAGCTAATTATGAAGAAATTTTAGTTCAACATGAGAAAAAATGATATCGATAATCACATATGAAGACAATATTACATGTATTGTTCGATTGAAATAAGGATCTGAAGGAGATAGAACAAAACATATTTTACCAAAGTTCTTTTTCACCCATGATCACCAAAAGAATAATAATATAAATGTTCAACAAGTTTGTTCGTATGAGAATCAAGAAAATTTGTTTACAAACTCATAACTAAGGAAGACTTTTGAGTAACTGACTCACTAGATTGAATTTTATCATCTTAAAGATGATTGTTTGCATAAGAGAAAGAAATAAATACATTATGCACTCTTTTTTCCTTCACCATGGTTTTATCTCATGGGATTCTCCTAATAAGATTTTTAATAAGATAGATGATTACGTATGAAGAATGATGTACTTTTTTTTCTTCACAAGGTTTTTATCCCATAGAATTTTTCCTAATAAGATTTTAACAAAACACATTATTAAATAATAGACATTAAAAAAAGTGTTAAAAATAATTTATTTGTAATTGTTTATTTCTTTTATTATCTTTTATAATATTTTCTTATTTATGTTTTTTAAATTCTTAAATTAATTTTTTACCTATAAATAAACTAGTCCTATTAAAAAATATATACATAATTTTCTTAACTCTTATATCCTCTTATTATTTATTTTTCTGTTTCAAATTATATCTTATTTAACAATTCAAAATTTATAATCAGAAAAAATAGAGGACTATTTTGTCATTGCAACTCGTTTAGCAGCCTGTCTATGTGACCGTTAATAATGAGCATGCGGAGCCCACATTTTTCTAACTCCCACTTATCATTAGCCAAACAGAGTCTGAATAGTGGCAACCCAGCTGTAAAGACAAGCATTTCTTGTAGTTTCCATAACTCACGGGGGGTAAAAAAGTCTTTTGATAATCCTTCTTTTCTTTTCTTTTCCGTTCTTTTCAGTTTTTTCTTTTCTCAGCTCTGGTCTCTTTATTACATACACACACAATTCTCTCTTTGTCTCTCTCTTTGTTATGTTCCCTCCTCCTAGAATATAAATTCACTAGAGAAACACGAAAATCTTTCGATTCCGGAGAGAAAAAAAACTTGGACGGTGAAATTGGGAGGGTTTTCCGGGATCCCAAGGCCGAATCTTGGTTCAATTTACGAAAAGAAAAAAGAGAGAGAAGAACAACAACACCCGTTGTTGAATCTTCAAGCTGAATCAAATCATTTATAGAGAAAGAGAGAGACCCAGATTGGAAAATTACGTTTAAAGAGAGAAAGGTGAAGTGGGGTTTTGTAAAGGTTGGTCTTGGTGGGTGAAAGGGAAAGATGACGGATGTGGTACTGCATATATACGATGTGACGAATAGTGGATCCGAGAAAACCAACAGCACCATTGTTCAGATCAACAAGATCTTCAAGGATGGGATTGGTCTTGGTGGCATCTTCCACAGCGCCGTGCAGGTCTTGTTCCTCCCTTAAAACTTTGTAGAAATCAATGTTTCTCGTTTGTTGTTGTTTGAGGATTGACACGGTTTACTGGATCTGGCTTTTCTTCTTGTTTTGTTTGGCACTTGATTGGGGGAGTGTAATTGTCCAATGTGTGACTCTACTGTTATATTTAGAATTTCATTTATTTTACCTTGGTAATTTAGGGTTTTGATCTTTGCTTGGGTGTTCTTTGCATGAAGCAGTGTAATTGATTTTTACCTTGGTGTCTAAGTGATTGTTAGTTATGTAAGTTATGATGTGAGTTTCAGTTTTGCTGGTATATGTGTAGCTATAAATGTTCATTCATTATTCAGCATGTATGAATTACATGTATGCTCTCGGATTGGGAAGATGGTGAATTGTATGTCAGAGATATACTAGATGCTGCTTCTAGTTGTTTCTATCTTTATTGAATGAAGTGGGGGTACGTTGGGTAATTATGCAAGAGAAGTGTTTGAGGTGGTTTTTAGGTCCTGTGGAGTGTGTGGTTGTAACTGGCTAACTGCGGTGGTGTGAAAAGTGATCACACTGAAATGAAGAGAGAAATTTGAGATATGGACACTGGCTAGTAGAGGTGATGTATGATATGGCTTCAACTGATGTGATTGGGTATGTGTTTCTGGGAAAAATTAGAATGGAAATCTTTAGTATCATTTGTTGAAAATGAATTCACAGGCCTATCTACACCCAGGCAATTTAGGATTTGTTCCAGTTAAGTTGAATTACGCTATTCTTCTCTGACTTGGTATGTGCTGGTCATTTGTTATGGCTGGCTTGATCCGGTCATGTGAAATCTTAATTCAGTTATATGTAGTTTAATAGAAGTCGAATTGCATTATTCTCTGTCTTGCTTGTAAATATCAATTGCTTGACCTAGAATACTCTAGAGGAATTTAGGACTTCGAAGGAGGTATGAACACATTTATTAGACATGATTAATGCTCAAAGCAAGGGGACATGTGAAAGGAGTAGTTACATATCAGGTTGATATACCTTGGAACGATAAATACCATCTGACATTTTTCTATGAGCATAATTTTGTTAAATAAAACTCAAAGTTCTTCTTAGACTTTTAATCTTCTTTATTCTGAGAAGCACAATAAACTAAGAGTGGTGTGAACCTTTGTTTCTGTGACTTGTATCCCTCTTAATTTGGGAATTTTGAATGGCAATTTTAACTCATTTACTTGAAGTACCAAGTGTAGGAAACTATAAAAATATGACTCTTTTCATTGTTTATCTGATTATATGTTAATTTGCCACTCCCAGTCTCTGATTATATGTTAAATATGCCAATGAAGTCCGTTTGTTTATTTATTTTTTCTCAAGGGAAGGAAAAGTGAAGTATCAACATTTGCAGCTTCATTGATATCGTGGTCCTGCTTAAACAGAAACTGTCACCTTCATAATATTACTTGTTTGTTATTTATCTGTTCATATTGTATTTGTATGCTTTCTTATTTTGGGTCATTTTTTTTCTATGACCCCCTTCTGCTTCCTTGACATATGGTAGGCCTGCTGTTTTATCTCGTGCTGACATATTCAAGATTGTTCTGCTGTGACAGGTTTTTGGAGATGATGAATGGTCATTTGGGTTCTGTGAGCAAGGTACCGGGGTTTTTAGTTGCCCTTCTGGAAAGAATCCAATGTATACATATCGTGAATTCATTGTTTTAGGGAAAACAAACTTTTCCATTTTCAAGGTAAATCAAATAATAAGAGAACTCAGTAGAGAGTGGCCAGGGAGTTCATATGATCTGCTGTCCAAAAACTGTAATCACTTTTGTGATGAATTCTGTGAAAGGCTTGGTGTACCAAAACTTCCAGGTAAACATGTAACTATGTTACTATAATGTTGCTTTTATGATGTTCATTGTTATTTTTTTGCTCAATGATGGCCCAGTGATATATAGGTATGTATCATGTAAATTCTATGGTATGTGTAAGGCCCCAGGAGTTGGTTAGTCTTAGTCCAATCAAACTCAATAATGGGCCTTTGGTTTGTAAGTCATATAGCAGAAGAAATAAGAAGAAATAGAAGGGGGCTGGGGCAGGGGAGTGAAATGAGATATAGAAGTGGAAATTAGAGATCCCATATGTATCTCCGTAATATGAATTAGGAAGACAGGTAGTGGAGCAATGGGAGTTAGTTCTTGTTCTTTTCTATAAGTAGTGTGGAGTTGGACTTAGCTCTGTGGGTATTGTGGAATTCACCTCTGTAATACATTCTTCTTTGTGAATACAGTTTTCCATCATTTACTGATTTCAGATCGCATGCTAGATTTTACCTGTAAAGTTTCTCTGTTTGAGATGTTGTTTCTCCCGGTCAACTAGACACTTATCTTTGAGGAAACCCAATTCCAGTTAGATAGTTACATGCTCATTATCATACTGTAACCCAAGTTCCATTCTATTGGCTTTCTTACTAATTTTATATGGTAGAAAAATAATGTATCTATTTAGATCAACATGCTTTTTATTTTAAGAAAAAGAAATGTTGTTGGCTCGGATTGCAAGTGTCATTTGAATATAGGGAGAGGAAGTTGTGAAATGATATAGTCAAGGAAATTAATGTTACAGGGCAGGGTGATAGATATGCTTATACACGAAGAATGACCGTGGTAGTTTCAGAAGTACTTGCACTCAATGTAATTGGGCTTTAGGGTAAATAAGATAATTTGCCTCTTCTCGTTTTAAATTTATATGCTAACTTGCTAGGTGAAGGAGGTTAAAGCATTGATCCATCTTGTAAATTATTGTTTGTGTACAGTACTTTTTTGCTTCCACTGTGTATTCTTACAGCTTCCATGACAGGCTGGGTTAATAGGTTTGCCAATGCTGGTGATACTGCCATGGAAGTGGCTGGAAATACAGCATTACGGGTAAGAATCAATTTCAAAATCCACTAACTTGTGTTCATTATTTTATAGAATTATCTCACCACAACCTGGTTGTTCTTGTGCTTTCAGCTTGAACGCTTAAATTATGTAGTTATTAGTATTGGCCTATTTTGGGAAATTCTATGATTGCACTGATGATCATAACCTGGTCATTGCAGTTCCGGCAAGCTAAAACTGAGATTGTATCAGCAAGCAAAGTAGCATACCGGTTCCTCTTAGGAGTTACCAATAATGTTACTAATAATGTTAAAAATGGTCCAGAGTCCCCTAACAATTCAAACAGAGGAGGGTCCCCTAGACTTCAAGGTTCTTGGTTGAAAAATATTGTTACTAATGGTGCAAAACCGTCTACTAGTTCAGAAGCTGAGAATCAGAACGGAGTTATGCCTCTACCGCCAACACGAGAAGATGACAAAGCATTGCTACATAGTTCATCTTCACATGATAGTTGAGGGAGTCTTTGTCAAATCTTAGTCATGCTGTGTATTGTAATTTTAAGTTTCAAAAAGTATAACGAATTTTACATGCTATTCATTTGTGTATCAAATGTATAATTTTTCGTTTGTTGTTCAACTCAAATCTTATTGGTGCCTGGTGAGACTATGTTCTTTGAAAGGTAATTGTAATGTTTTTCTCTTTTCCTGTCTGAATCAGCCTTGATCAAACCAGATTCACCCAATGGTTCGAGTAGGAGTAGGAGTGTTCATGTTTTTTGTCTCAGTCCAATAACCTGTCACAATTCCACATTTTGATGAGTTTGAATTTTAAAGTGGATTTGATGTATTTTGAAGAGCAGATTGTGTTATACTTCAGATCATTCTAATATGGTTTGAAGGAAAAGAATTTCAACAAAACAATATTCGCAAATAATATGCTTCTTTTTCAGCAAAATAAAGGCTTATGGTATTACGATCAAACATACAAATGGCACATTTGTAATGCGGCATATCTTTAAGATAATGTAGACAAGACAACCCTTGCGGTAGTGCTGACTGCTGGCTGAGTAAGATATGTTCATTTTTAGTTGTCCTCACTGTGATGCTGTAGTGTTGCACACTGTTTCATCTTTCATGATCTTGCTAACTTTTTTATTTTATTTTAGTCTCAGCAGTATTAGAATTATTATTTCACATAATAATAATAATAATAATAATAATAATAAATTCAATTGGGTTGAGTTTAATATGTAATTTTATCATAATAAATAATTATTAAAAAATATTAAAATATTTATATTATATAATTAAAGTAAATATATATCAAATGACCTCAATAAATTTTAATAACTTTATCTGTGAAAGAACATTAAATATATATCTAAAAACAATAATTGACACCTTAATACACACTCTTTGAGTACTCAAATCTACAGTATATATATTTTCCAAACCATCTGAAGGAAAGTTTTAACATGTCTTGAGCTCTCAGGAAATTGTTCTCCCACATACTTCTAAAGCTTATAGCTGTTGGAAAGTTTTGATCCAACAATTGTGGTTTAAAAATGGTTGAGATTGAATTTGGATCATCAAATGTCCTCCAAAATCCTAAAATCGACTTTCATTTTCTCACCCTATTCTCTCTCTTCATTCACACAATTTTAGACAACCTTTCAATCTCTTCCTTAATGTTCTAAAACTTAGACCGATCATTAACTCAATCAAAATACTATTATTAGATTAGTGGTAGTGGTTGAATTAATGGGTCATTAGTTGAATCGCATAAACTAGTGTGTGCATGTGTGTTTGTGTAACGTGTTTTTTTTTATAACTATTGACTATAGCAGAACATTAGAAACTAAATTCCAATATTAAAAGTTATAATCATATAACGATGTTTTTTTTGTGAACAACTGTTATTTATATTATTTAGTATACAACCTTACACTAATTGTATCAAACTGCAAATATTTTTAATTACCCAATGTTTATTATGCAACCCAACAGACCCATACTTCTTACTCATTAGTAACCTAAACTTATTTCTCATCATAAATATTGGTTTTCTTCTTGTTATCAACAAGTATCATTTATATTATTTATTATTCCAGCCCAAACTCACTGTGAAATTGTAAATATTTTAAGTGACCTAACATCCCAACATTTATAACACGACCCAATAAGTCCACTTTGTTACTCATTAGTAATCCTAAGTTTTTTTTTTTTTTTTCTCTCATCATATTTACAGACAACAGACATACAACTGCGGCACATTCCTATGATTCCCCCTTCACTCTTTCATCTTCGTTTTCTTTTTAGCTTCACCATTTTTTCTTTCAAGTTCTCCTTCAGATGTAGAATGCTCGATCTTGCAAAATTCTTCTTTTTCTATCTTCAAACTCTTCTTTCCCATTTCTTCTTCTTCCTTCTTTCCTATTATTTTCTATGTTGCTTTGCTTAATAATGTGAACATCTATAAACCGAGTCCATCTGTAAACTTGATCGTCGAATTATGTCAATCCAATTCATTTTTTGTTCAGTTTAATGACATCATCATCAATTTATAGGAATATTCGATTTGTTTACTTGACTAGATCGATATCTGTTATGAGTTTTACAACATTTCTCTCCCTTTCTCTTCTCTGACACCAACATTGTTTTTGGTCTTTCTTCTAAGCGATGGTTTGAAGATATAAATATATTAAAATGTTTTCCGTCAACAAAATTCAAGAAAATCTCACCTTAACCGAATCCTAGCTCGTCAGTTTAAACTATTTTTGGTCACCGGCCTAGATTATTATAACACTAAACCACTCCCATTAATGTTTTCCCACCCCTTATTTTCTACGTCAAAACCCAGTGTATGGGGGATTTAAATTTGAGTTTGTGTTTTCTCTTATTATTTTCATTTTGTCAATGTTGCACCTTTTCTCAACTGCTATGGTGTGGATCCATTGGTTTTCCACGCCGACAAAAATATCGTTGAGGTTTAGAATGTGATTATGTATTGTAAGTATGAAACATTCATCCTTTTAGTTTTTTTAGACAGGTTCATGTCGCTCACATCAAACATTGGATTTATCTGCAGGGTTCCTCTAATTCAGAATCCTAGTGCAAATGAGGTGCATTATGATTGCTTGAATTATTATTGTTTGGAAGGGATCAATTTTTAATTTTTTTGAAAATTCTTAAAAACTAAGAAGATTTGATATCTATTAGATTTTTTAATTATGAAATATTGACTTTGAATCAAATTGCTTTTCTAGAAAATTTAGATATCAGTACAAAGCTGTGGACAAGCATGATTTTGTTAAAAGAAAACTACAAGTTAATGACAAACTAGCTTAGTAACGTAAGAAATTTAAAAACTCTTGTAAGTTATTTTCTCTATTACTTTATTTGTAAGTAAACTATAAAGGTATTGATTTTACTACTTTTATCTTTGTATAACACAATGAAAGTTTTTTTCCTTTGATTGTCTTGGTTTGTCACTAGGGGTAGATTGTTGTGTGTTGGTATACATTTTGTTTTGGTAAGGTTTAGTTCTCTATGACAACTCTATAACAACTATTGATTGTTCTATACATAAATCTTAACCTGATGAGATAGGTATGATGTTTTTTTTTTTTTTGTTATAATTGGTATAGTGTAATGTGTTGATTAAACTTATGATAGTAAGTATTTGATTTTTTTTTTAATAGGTATTTGATTTATTGTTTCATTTGATGGTCAACAATTGGATTAACATTTCAAAACAACTAATTAAGATATAAGTTATGTTAATGATCATTCTCAAAAATTAATTGTAAGTGTCACAAACTCCCAATAATATTCATTGTTTTCCTTATTTTGAGAGAATGAACACAATGGCTTATGTTTAGATTCAATAAATGTGTCTAATCATGACATTTTTCCCTGTAATACAAACATTTATATTTTAAACAAATCCCTACAAAAATTGCTCTCATCCCATTTTGAATGCACAAAATATGTTGATGTAAGACACGTACGTGAATTGTGAACTTGTACCTAACATGTATATTTTATTTACAAATAAGCACCCAAGGAATAAAACAAAAAGCCATTTGCTATATACAACTTATTCAACAATGTAGAATACGTAGAGCAAGCAAGATATCACTTTCTGATAGCATAAGAGGGCGTTGCACATCAAACTAGTAAACCATTTGCATATTTTGAGATTTATTTCCTGTTGGTGCAAGTAATTCAAGTGCCTAATCATGGTAAGAGTATTCCTTCTCTTACTCCTACCCTAAATCAAGATATTTCTACCCTTCATTAGGATAATATGCTTCCTCTTGATCTAGATTTGGATGCAGTTCTTAGAATTTTGAAAAGAGATATATTACCCACTTACCCCCAACCTATGATGAGCCAAGTACAAATGCGAAAAAGATGCTAATGTCATAAATTTGAAATACATCAAGTAAGAATTAATGAAGCTTTTGAGTATGAACTAGCCCTTTAGTTTAGGTCTCTACTTTATAGAAAATTCATTTTTATAGCTACCAAAGGATATTTTGTAGGAGTAAGTAATTTCATAAGAGAACCTCAGGCACATATTGAGTTATCAAATGATTCATAAAAAATCAACATGAGTGGTACACAACTAGTTGAAATTCTTCTAAATTCAGTTAGCTCTTCTAACTCTTATTATCTTGAATACATTTTATGAAAAAGATTGGAAGGTTACAAAAAGAGTGATAGCAATGAAGTGAGGAACAAAAAGGTTGTCATTGAACCCAATTGCTATAGTGAGGACTCATGTGATGGAGGCGATTATGATAGCATAAGGTTGAACAAAAAGTTGAGGATACACAGATTCATTAGTATTGCACACAAGATTTGTTAGACTAGAAGAATGTTAATGTGTAAAATTTGCAATGAGTAGTTTAAAACATACTAGTGTTTTGTCATATTTCACCCTAATACAAATTCACATTTAACCATGTTATTGATGTAAGGTATTCATCGGTTTTGCCGAGCGCACTCATTCATATGATGAAACTTAACATATATAGTATGTTTTAAAATAGTTATTGCAAATTTTACACATTAAAATTTTTCTAGTCTAACAAATCTTATGTGCAATACTAGTAAACCTATGTTTCCTCAACTTTTTCATCAATCCTATGTTATCATAATCGTCTTTGTCACATGAGTCCTCACTATAGGAATTGAGTTCCATGACAACCATTTTGTTACTCATTTCATTGTTACCACTCTTTTTGTGAACCTTCCAATCTTTTTCATAAAATATATTTGACATAATGAGAAAAGTTAGAAGAGCTAACCGAATTTAAAAGAATTTCAACTAGTTGTGTCCCATTCATGTTTATTGTTTATGAACCTTTTGATGACTTTATATGTGCATGATGTTCACTTAAGAAAATACTTACTCCTTCGGAGTATCCTTTGACAGCTATAAGTTGAAAATGCATTTACTGTAAAATAGAGACCTGAACTAGAAGGGTTCATTCATACTCAGAAGCTTCATTAATTCTTTCATTCAAGTATTTGCAATAATATTAGTGTCTTTTCTATCTTGGTACTTTTGCTCATCATAGGTTTGCGGTAACATATCCCTATTCAAAATTCCAAGAATTGCATCCGAATCTAGATCGGGGGGGGGGGGGGGGGGGGGACATACTAACTTGATTAAGGGAAGAAATTTCTCAAGCAAAAGTAAAAATATCTTCAGGTAGGAGCAAGAAAAGGTGTATTTTTTCTACCATGATTAGGCGCTTGTATTTTTTCAATATGCGAATGGTTTACAAGGTTGAGGTGCAATGCTCTCTTATGCTATTAAAAGTGGTTTTCTGCTTACTCTACACCATAGTCACATAATTCGTCTACTATACCAGAGAATTTGTCCATGATTACTTGAAGTAAATGAAATGTAAGATGGAAAAAATGATAGGTCGCAACTCAGGAACTTCAGAAAATTATTAACGACTAAGCTTTGAACAGAAGGAACGCTCTGATGAGAAAAACAAATAGCTTGAGAAGTGAGAAATAAAAGATGAAGATGGGAATAAATAAAAGAGTAGAGATGGTCTCTGCCTCTGCCCTCTGTAGCAAGAGAAAAGATGGGCAAGGAAGATCGGAAGACAAGAAATTGGTAGAGTAAAGACGTACAAATTCTAATTTTTTTTCTCTTATTATTATTATTATTATTAAATGGTGTTGGTTTCAAAAGGAGATGGTGTTACCATGTTGGATTAAAAGAAATGTATTTAATATAATTAGTAAATTGGAAATTGAAATGAGAGACAATGTTTTAAACGTGAGGTCTCTAGCTGTGTGACTAGCTATTATAACATTAAGGTTTTTCTTGATGCAGGTATTTGTTGCCTAAGATATGTTTATTTTACTTAGGACTACAGTGATGCTGTCGTGTTGCAGTTTCATCTTTCATGACCATAATAAAGTAGACTTTTGTATGTTCATGTATAATGCATATTAAGTGGGAGGAACTTTTTTATATGAAAGTTATGAACATATAAAAATACATGAATGGTCTAAATGGTCAAAATATAATGTTAGATGATAACTTAAAAATTGTTAAAAAAATGTGATAACTTAAAAATCATTTGAGTATAACAAACATTAATTACCTTACATCTATATAGTTTCCACCATCTTATTATAATAGTCACACCTCGTTTTCTGCATATTTACTTACTATGCCACGTACTCAGATGAAAATGAAGTGTTCAATGGAGATGTGCAACTAGCATTTCTCTTGGTGTAGTTTTGTTCTCACAAGTTTCTGGTCTGCAAAGGAATACCTTTGTCAATAGGCTACCCAATCGCTTTGATTTAAAGGTAGAAATACCAAAGTTAAACATGTTCCAGAATTGAGGAAATGAACTGTTTCTTCTTATTCTCTGAAGTACTTTCAATCTACAAACGTTATCATAAGAAAGGTGAATGTGTCCATGATGAATCATAAGGAAAGCCAGCCACACCTGCTTGCTATGATGCAAAGTGAACATATATATACTGCTACAGCTAGCCATAGAAGGACAACATGCATTTCAACTGTTCTGCATTATAGTTTTCTTCTTTGACTAATAATTATACCAACAAAAATAAGTAATGAACCTATTAAAATATGATAGACAAGAGGCAAGCTTATGCACAGTATTACAGTAAAAATGAAGAGTAATGCATCATTAAGGATTGATCCATTCAATTTCTGGATTTAGTATACAATTTAATTTATTTATTTAGAGTATAGCAGATGGCTTCTTCTTTGTTAAGCTTTGACTAAAATTTATTATTTCCAATGTTTCTAAATCTTCAAGGGGTTCAAAGTAAACTGCATGCATATGAAATATGAGGTCCAGTAAAGTATAAGGTTTTAAATTTGGTGGCTGGTCTGGTGGACTAAAATTGAATTAGACAAAATTTTCAGGGAGCTATAGAGAAAATTCCCTGTAAAATAAAATACCAATGAGAAAAGGTTCATTTCTTTGAAGTTGATGATATTTTATATTGAAAATCAGAAAAAAATAAAAATAAAAAAATCCATTAACAGTGCACCCCTTCCCATTGAGAGCAGCCAAATGAGCCACTTAAATCTTAAACTGCATAAATTAAGCAAAGTCGTACCAGGTAAAAATTGCTACGCATATCTTGGGTTCACATAGATGAAACTACATTCAGCATGACCATTCCATGAAATATAATCCGTTATCAACAAATTTTTCAGCTATACAATACACAACCAGTGTTGAAACTGTAAAAGTCTCATTAGTAAGAGTTTTACCATGATAGCTAGATGCCAAATAAGATTTAAGTAGGCAGTTATGTGAAGCACCTTCTAGCATTGACATAAAATACTGAGAATTTCCAAATCTAAAATCTCAGTGCAGAACCCTAAGGAATTAAATGTTGGTAAATATTTTTACTTATAATTTAAAATTTGATTAAAGTGTCTTATTTTCTCAGTCGGTTATTTAAAGATAAAAAGTGGTACTACCCATTATCTTTTCTAATCCTTCTAATTCCTACTTTATTAGGAATGTTTTTTGACTTGGTCTTTGTTTTATTTACATTAAAACCTCTTTTGCACATCGAAGATTTTTTGTTGCTTGCACGTTTTTGGCTTTGATGGCCTTTATATATTTTGCTTCCTGCTGATAAACAAACACGATAGAGCACACAAAGTGAAAAACATACAGAAAAATAAACGATTATTGCTATTATTAAAAACATTATCTTTAAAATCTAGAAATAACCTCTTTACTATATAAAAGTAAAGCGGCTTACAATATCACTTTCTCTTACTTCTGCATAGCGAGAAATCTCTAGACAAGATAAGTAATTTTTTGTTTTTTTGTTAAAAACATTATGGAGCATTGTTCATTGGTTCCGGAATCCTTCGCTACACAGGATCGGTCTGATGGGTTGATCTATCTTAGGAGAGGAGAGCAAAATATCCTATATATTCTACCAGTGCAGTGAGTGTTTTCTCTCTAAGGATAGCGCACTGTGCGTTTCAACCTAGGCTACTCTAAACTTCTCCTATGTTTATCTTTTGTACTTGTTGATTATGATAAGTATGCATTGTTTGTAATTTCTTTTCGGAAAAAAAATCCAAATAATATATTTTTAATATAAATTTATTAATTTGGAGTTATTTGAAAACATATTACAACTTTGGGATAGTTGGTCATTCCCAATTTGGGCAGGGGTGATCACGCCCAAATTGGGCTGGAGTGATCACGCTCAATCTGGACATGTTCCAACCCAGGGTGACACGTGATAATTCAGGTACAGCGCGGTGTTTTTGTAAACTTCGGAAGGCTATAACTTTTGATTGGGATGTCCGATTGAAGCACATAATATGTCAAAACGATCCTTGTTTCGACGACAAGCCGTTGGTAAGTCCCAAAGGGAACTTGGTCAAAAAAATTTCCTAAAAAAGGCTTCTAAGTGCTTCAAAATTGCGATTTTGTCTTCCAACCTCCAAAAAATTTCTCGTTTTCTAATTTTTTTCTTTATTCAACTAGTGAATTGCATGGCATTTTCTGTTTTTTTGTTTACTTCAATTAATTTCGACCGTTTTGACATCGTACGACTCCATCGGATATTTCCGTCCAAAGTTCGACCATTTGAAACATATGTTGCTTGTTTTTTTTCATTTCTGTCAATTTTATTCAAGTAGTGAATTGCATGCTGCTTTTTTATTTTTTTAATTACTTCAATTAATTTCGACTGTTTTGATATAAAGTATGCCTTTTTTGGGAAAAAATTTTGACATATTATGCGCCTCAATCGGACATCCCAGTCAAAAGTTATGATCTTTCGAAGTTTACGAAAACACCGCGTTGTACCTGAATTGCCACTTGTTACCCTGGGTGGAACACGCCCAGATTGAGCGTGACCTCTCCAGCCCAATTTGGGCGTGACCACCCCTACCCAAATTGAACGTAACCAACTGCCCCAAAGTTGTAATATGTTTCCACACAGTCCAAATTGATAAATTTATATTAAAAATGTATTATTCGAGTTCTTCGGTCTTTCTTTCCTAGAAGAACTGTTGCTATTTTTCTTTATTTTTCGTCTACACTATTTTTTTATTCTAGTTTATGTGTTTGTTGTTACCGTGTTTCTAGTTTTTATCTAACAATAAAGAGCCAGGAAGCATGGCCTTAAATCACGTAAGTCAGCATGATAGGTTGAAAATGAGCTTTATGTACCAAGAAAACCGTCATAAAGCTCTGCCATCAGCCCATCACTTAGCATTGGCTACAGTTTTTGTTGCTAACCTCTGAATTACTCAGCTAAAGTTTATTTCACAATTCACGGCAAGTATTGGCCAATCTCATCTTGGTCAAGAAATAGAATACTCTAGTCTAAAAGCAAATGATATTCAACCCTTTTTAAAATTCAGAACGGCATAACCCTTTATCAAACAGAACTGTTCCCATAAAGTTATGAACTGAAATACCAATAAATGTTGAGCAAATCGGAATCCTCATTTTCCCTTAAATGCTCAAAGAAAAAATTCAAAAGCATATAAATTTCATCTTTTTTATCATGATTCTGGTCTCCAGTAAGAAAGGCATGAACTTCACCTCTTACTTCAATCCAACTGCTACCTGGAATCCTCTTCATCCCTTTTTCCTTCATTTCAGTCCTTACAGTTGCCACATCTGACCACTTACCTGCTGCAGAATGAGCATTTGACAACATCACATATGACGATACATCATCAGGATCCAAATCCAAAATCTTTCTTGCTGCAAGCTCTCCCAACTTCGTGTTAGAGTGGATTTGACACCCCGCAAGCAATGCCTTCCAAAATCCAAGTCCAGGGTCAAAAGGCACACTCTGAAGAAAATCCTCAGCTTCTGCAAACCGTCCAGAGCGAGCGAGCAAGTTAACCATACAAGCATAATGCTCAGACTTCAGCAAACTGGGGCTCTCAAGCCTGGCCCGATTGAAATATGAGTAGCCCTCATCAACAAGACCGGCATGATTACAAGCCCAGAGTAACCCAAGAAGGGTAACATAATTGGGTTTATAGCCTTCTGAACCCATTCTTTTGAAGAAGCTTATTGCTTCAACACCTCTTCCATTCTGTGCATAACCACATATCATCGCGTTCCATGAAACTATGTTCCTTTTAAAAAGCTTGTCAAACATTAGCAGGCTGTCTTCCATGCTTCCACATTTTGCATAAAAGCTAATAAGTGAATTACCAACAAACTGATCAACCTTGCCCAAAAACTTGATTGCAGATGCATGAAAACTTTTCCCAATTCCAAGGGAAGCTATATTTGCAGCTGCACAAATTACACAAGGAAATGTAGATTCATTTGGTATAAATCCTTCTCTAAGCATGCCAATAAAAAAATTCACAGCTTCTTCATTATGGCCCGTTTGGCTGCACCCACTAACCATCGCATTCCATGAGACAACATTCCTCTCAGGCATCTCATGGAAAACCCGCAAAGCAACTTCAAATCTCTCTCTCTTCAAATACCCACAAATTAGCGTTGTATAAGACACCACATTAGGATGTTGAGTATCTCCGAAAGCCTTCTGGGCATCTTCTATAGTACTCAGCTTGAAATACAAATCAAGAAGAGAACTACCAACAAATACATGACAACTAAGGCCAATCTTCATTGCACAAGCATGAAGCTGCTTCCCAACAACAACATTTCCAAGTGCAGTGGAGGAGTTCATCACAGTTCCAAATGTGAACTCATTGGGTCTAATTTTTGAGGCCAACATCTTAGAGAAAAGGTAGATAGCATCTTCATGGCAGTGCCGCTTAACAAAGCCCCGAATCATGGTCGTTGCCGATGCAACAGTTAGGTCAGACATTTCCTCAAAAAGGTGGCAAGCAACATGGAAAGTGGTTGAATCTAAATTATATGGGTTAATGTCTGTGTGTGCAACTGAGGCTTCATGCTTAGTGGCATTGGCATGATGGGTTTTAGTCAGATAGCTACAAGAAACAACGTGGGGTGTAATCCACGTGTGAGCAACACAGAATCTAGAAACTATGTTTCTCATGTGAATCTTCATTCGATGCTGGATTGAAGTTTTCACATTAATGTTGTTCTCTCACAAGTCACAACCTTATGTTGTACCCCAGGAAATGTGTTTTATTTTTCTCTAATCATCATTGTCTTTTCGAATATCTACGTTTTGCCATACACATGTAACCATGGCTGATGAATTTGACAAGGAGAAATAGTAACAAACAAAGAAACTTTTTTCCTCATGCAACGTCTATTTGACTGATTTATTAAAAGTTATAAAAAAATAATGATAAACCCTCATAAAAAAAAAGGTTTTAAAGACTCAAATTGTTAAATAGTATTAGAGCATAGTAAATCTCAAATTGAGATTTTAGATTACTTTTTAGTGGATTTCATAATGACATGTAGGATTGAAGATCTCTCTCATTTTTTCTTTAGTGATAGATTTCATTTTGAGATCTTAGAAATAGAAAGCAAGGAAAAAAATTATTTTTTTTTAACACTGTGCAAATCTTTAGAATTCTTTTACATGAACTCATTTTCCATGCTAGAAATTTGTTCACATTTTATTAGAAAATCTAGTAAAGATCATATCTTAAGCTCAAGATTCTTGCTTAAAATCTGGCACTAAGAACATCTTTAGTGTTAGATCCCAAATTGGGATCTTAAATCACTTTTTGGTGGACCCATAATGTTAAGTAAGATTACAAATCTCTTTCATTTTTTCTTTAGTGGTAGATATCATTTTGAGATCCTAAATAAATTTTAATAGGTCACATGAATTCCATAGTGCCACTTTTTTTTTTCATTTTTTCCCTTGCTCTTCAATGTTCACTTTTTTTTCTTTTCTTTTTCTCTCTCCTCTCTTCACTTCTTCCATAATCATCTTTTCTTCTTTTTTCTCCTCCCTATCTCCTCTCTTCATGCCACCTTTTCTTCTTCCTTCTTCGTCGCAACTCCAACCTTCCCCTCCCCTTCAGCCGCGGCCAACCCCTTCCTCTTCCCCTCCGTGCACATGACCCCCCACTTCCCCTTTCCTCCACCTTCCCTTTTCCTCCACCTTCCCTTTCTTCCTCTATCACGGCCCCTCTGCCGTGGCCAACCCCTTCCCCTCTGCGCGCGACCCCCTACCTCCCAATTTCCTCCAAGCGCACAAGCCCCCTTCCTCGTGGTATTTTTTTTCTTCGTTTTTTTTTCACTGTGTTGTTTGTTTTTCTTCTTTTTCATTTTTGTTTGTTATGTTCTTACTTTATCTCAATAGATCTGTTTCCTCCCGCATTTTATTATTAATGTTGTTGATGAATAATTTTTTACATTTTTTGAAATTTGTGTAGATCTTAAGAGTTCTTGAGGAAGAATTGAATCTCCAACATAAAAATCTTGATAAGTGCTTAATTGATGAATCTGAAAAAGTTTAGATCTTTAGCTTAAGATCTATCTCCAAGATCTAACATTAAAGATATTTTTAGAAGAACGTTTCAATTTTTTTCCTGTCATTTCCCTATAAATAATCTAGAAAATTGAAGATATAATATTCTAGTAATTTAAATAGAGTAATTTTATATTCAGCTATTTTATTTGGAATAAAATATATTTAGATTTCCTAAGATTTAACAAAATTATATCTGATATTTAATTTTTTTTATTCACATGACTACATAAAAAACTAGAAGAAATCAATGTATCAAAAACATGTATAATGCTATTATAAATTGAGAGAATTTTATACAAGGTTTAAAAAAATATATCAGGTATGGTTTTATTATATCTTAATGAATTATAGCATAATTTTCCTTTTAATTAGCTTACATTAGTGAGACTTTAAATTTTATAGTCGTACAACAAAGTTAAAGATACAAGCTGAAAAAACTAAAATAAAAATATTTATTTAAGTAATTAAAAATATCTGAGAGGATGCATTAAATGCTCTTTGGTTCTATAAGTATTTTAGGTTCTTTAAGTATTTTCCTGTAAAGACAAAATCCTAAACTTAAATCGAAATTAATTCTACAATTAAAAAGTATAAAGATAACTCATGAATGATGAAAGACAAGCACTCATTCAAAAACTACTCACTTGTCTGAAACCATGGGGCACTTACTAGGAAATTTCCTAAGAGAGGAATGACCACTAAACGAAACTACCAATGAATAGGGATTCCAATTTGAACATTAGTATACGTAACTCTAAAAAACAAAAGAATGCCTGCGATAGGAACAGACTACTTTATTTACACTTTAACGTGTCAATCTCTCCACAGTCCACTCATCAGCTTAGAGTTTCTGTGTAATTGAAAATAGAATTCAAATTCATAAAACAACCCGTGAATTATCCGATAATAACTAGTAATTAACTAATCTATTCTCTTATTTATAAACATGCTTTAATTCTTTCATTAAAAATTATGAAAATTAGTGTTAGCTTATATTGGCAAATCTCATCCCTCTTTGTAAAACTTAAAAATGCTAAAATAAGTGATGAAATACACCAATTAAAAAAAATAGAACCAAAATCATCAATTTTAAAATATAAAGATTAAAATCAATTTTAACCAGAAATTAAAAAACACAACACATTTTGATGGGCTTTTAGGGGGGTCCATTATCAAATTGTCAATCCTCAAAGTGATGACATAATCCATGAGGCAACCATGACAGTAGTACAAAAATTCTGGGGGGTCCATTAGCGACTTTATATTATTGGAAATTAGCTCAAAAAGTCACTCAGCACAAGAAATTAGCAGCCTCACATTAACACACAGTTAAAAGATGATCAATAATAAAACATGGTCACACTGCAACATGTTACATGTTCAATCACAACTGAAGCAGAAAGTGTTTGACATGGACAAGACTCATAATTATAATATATATACACGCATATATATCTTCAATCAAAATAGCAAAAGACTTCATCCAGTCACCACCACAAACAGTTATTCTTCTATCACCTCAGCATGCCCTTAATCATAACCTTAAAAGAGAATCCTATCTTCATCTGCCTCCTCAGCAATCTGCAGTGATGAAACTGCTTGAGCTGCAATGAGATCAGCAGAGAAATCTGCAGGTCCCCATCCTGCACCTTCATATAATGGTTCATGCAGATTCTTTTCAAAAGGCTCTGATGAGAATGACCATTCACCATTTTCAGCAGCACCCCACTTGCAACCATATCTGTATGCATCAGAGACCCAACCCACTCTTTCAAAAGACCATCTGCCACCATCTAGATGAGGGAAGCAAGCACTTTCTCCACCCAAGGATATGCCGAGAGTTTGGTTGCAGTTCCAGGTTTTGCACCCACTGTTATCGATCATGACCTTACACGAATCGTCCGAGTCTTCGCCAAGTAGAACATGCAGAGCAACAGCCTCGGCAATAGCAGCACCCTCTTCGTCGAGCCTCTGCTGCTCTTCTTTCTTTTTCTGTTTCTTTTTCTCCAGTTCAGAAATAATGGCTGCGGATGTAGCCAGTGCTTTTTCCAAGCGCCTCTTTTTCTTCTCAGCCTGTTTAAGACGATCTGACTCGTCTTTCACCTGCTTCTTCTTCGCCTTTCTCATGGTTTGCCCTTTATTACATGCCATGGTATCCATAGAATTTACTACACCTAAATAGTAAATACTAAATTGATGTCTTTGAGAATTCGTTCAAGTGAATTTCTTTAGAGCTGTATACATTTTTTTTCCTGTAATTCTTTTCCACTCTTTCCCTAATTGTAATGCTAAATATATTCTAATTAGTTGAAGTATCAAGACTAATACTACTGATACGTTCTGAACCACTACACCCACTCAGGTCTGTAGGAGTACCTCATTTTGCGAACTATGCAATCCCAAACAGAAACAACAGGTGCCAGCATCAGAGAAAATTCATAAGCGCTCATATGACTTGGCCTCATTCTTCCTAACTTTCCACAACCCTTGCACTTGCCCATCCTGAAAAAGCCAACAGATCAACAAGACTATTAATAAATCCGTGCGCTGCAATTAACACTCTTGTTTAAGTACACCCTTCCCAACTGCAGAGTAAGCTACATAGAGCATGCGACTCATCAAAATCTAAAAGTGCTCACGAAAACAAAAGAGACACGACTCATTTACAAATACAGAATGACAAACAGGCCCAAACAAATAAATGAAAGAAACCAGAAGACCATAAAGAAACATGCAAATCATCAATTACATGAAAGTAAATGTCTATAGTACAAATCAAATTTTATAAACTTGACATCTGAAAACTAAGATTCACAGAAAGATATGAACACATAATCATGTGCTCAGAAGATATGGAGAAATTTATATGTTCGTATCAAAATTGGAACAAATAATTTTGTATTTTGTCATATTAAACATGGCTGGACTAGAATATTCAGAAACAATGCATTTATATACAGTTTAAGACTTACAAACATTATTGATTAAAAAATAAAAAATAAAACAGCAACATGACTTAATCAAGGTTAAGAGCATCTGAGGAAAGAAAGATATTGGTAGGGATGAAACATAAGTTTAATAGACAACAGTTACATCTAAATGTGTCGGTCTTGAATAAACAATAAACAAATGATTCAAAAGCCGGCAAACAGTAAACGCACTATCCTTATCACATAAATAACAAATCAAACAGACATCCAGTGTCCACAGTGCTTTAGCCAAACATGCACTTAAGATATTGGCCAATTCATTCAAATTTTATTTTCACCATCCTCCAATACCATACCCACCAAACAACCTAAATCCAACATTAAATAAGAATCACTAGAACTAATACAAATACAATCTGGCTTGATCTGAACAAAAACACTCACCAAACTTGAACCAATATCTTCACTGTGATTGATTTGCTGATTTTCCATAAAGGAGAAGAGCACAATACCCCATTTTAAATTTCCCTCAATTCTATTTGCAACCAACCCAAAACTAACAAAGCCACTACCCCTCTACACACCAGATCCACCCAATTAAGAAGCAACACACCAATGAACTAAATTCAACTAAAATCCACAAACGCCCCATCAACAAATACCACAAGATCTGCCAAAAACACCCTACTTCTACAAAATCAACCACTCCACCAAAGAATTCAGACCCAGATCCAAAATCCCTAAAAATTCTCAATACACACAATTCATCCAAAAAAAACAGAGAAGAAAACCCCACAATCAAAATTACAAGAACAACAATAAAAACGCAACTTTGAGTCAGAAAACGAAGAATCAAACCTGCGGGAATGGCATAGAGAGCAAAGGAAGGCTGAACCTTATCAGAGACACAGTTGAAGAGTGAGATGAAGCTGAATAGGCAAAAGGGATGTTCCTGGTGGCGATGGAATTGGTTGGATCTGAAGGAAACGTAGGTGGGTAAGGAAAGAGTGAAAAAAAGTTTTATGCTTTAAGAAAGAGAAAACGGAGGAAAAAGAGAGGAGAAACAGGGAGAGGAACAATAAAATAACCGATTACACAAGAAAGGAAAGGAGGCGGTCGTGTGAAGGACGAATGAGAAGACGACACGTGGCACATAATGCCGAAAGGGGACTCTAGATTATCTGACTTTTGTCATGGTGACACGTCAGGCCTTGGGAGGAGTCGTGTACAGGGGTTTTGGATTACGTGGCGCTATCATGATGTTTGATGTATGTCGTAGTCAAGTGTAGGTCCCTTCTAGTGGACAAATGGTAAAACTCTTTTTCTTCTATTAACTAGTGCTAATAAATATTATTAATGATGAATGTTTAATTTAATATTCATTAAATATTTTTTAAATTAAATATATTTGAAGTTGTTATAAATATTAGTTTTTAGTTTTTACAAAATAATAGATTTTTTATTATTTCATTGATATAAAATATTTAATATTTACTAATTGGATTGATGATTAATTTTAGTTTGAGAACTTAACTTGTACTTTTTTTTAAAGATTTCTACATTTTATTAATTAGTAATGTTTTAGTCTTTATAATTAGACAATTAATTAATATATTTTCATCTAAAAATTTTATATGATGTTTAATAATAATAATACATGTGATATATATAGGTCTTTTATTACTAAATGTAGTATCTTGTGAAAAATTCAATTCCAATATTAAAATATTTTGTAATTATATAACTATTTTTTTAGTTAACAATTATTATGTTTTCATACAAACAATGAATTATAAATATTTTAAGTTACTTAAGAGTCCAACATTTATTATACAACACAATAGGTCCGCTTTTGTTACTTATTAATAACCCTAATTTCTTATCTCCTATTATATTCATGTATAGCATAAATATAGCTACCACACATTCATATGATTTTCACCCCCTTTTTCTTCTTCTTTTTTTCTATCCAAAGTTTATCATTTTTTTCTTTCATGTTTCCTATCATATGTAAAATGCTTGATTCCACAAATTTCTTCTTCTTCTTCTTCTCTCTTTTTTTAGGAGGATTATTCTTCTCTCTTATTTCTTCTTTGTTATTTTTGTGTTGCTTTGCTTAATAATATGAGAATATGTAAACTAGGTTCACCTATAAATTTGGCTGTTAGCGTTATATCATTCGAATTCAATTGTTGTTTGATTTAATAACATCATCGTCAATTTATGGGAATATTTGATTTGAATACTTGTCTTGCTCGATTCCAGATCTAGTTCTCGATCAGATTGATTGGATGGACTAGTTTAATTTGAGTTTTATACACTATTTCTCCTCTTTTTTTTTTTTCTTCAACACTGGCACCATTTTTAGCCTTTCTAGGCAAGCTTTGGAAAAACAAACCTATTAAATTATTTATCACCTTCCTCTTTGTGTTTCCCCTCAACAAATTTCAAGAACACATTGCCTTAATCGAACCTAACTTGTCAATCTACGCAACTTTTTGTGATTTGGATTATAATCTCACAAAATCACTTCGATGAATGTTTTCCCCATATTTTCTACATCAAAATCCAATAATTTGGAGGTTTAAATTTGAGTTTGTGTTTTCTCTTATTGTTGTCATTTTGTCAATGTTAAACCTTTTCTCAACTGCTATTGTGCAGATCAACTGATTTTGCATGCCGACGAAAATAACATTGAAGGTAGGAAACATATTCTTTCTTTTGGCTTTTTTTTATAGGGTCACGTTACTCATATCAAACATTAATTTTGTTTGTAGGGTTCCTCTAATAAAGAAGATCTAGTACAAATAAGGTGCATTATGATTGCTTAAACTATTATTATATTTGACAAAGATTAATTTTTAATTTTTTAGAAAATGCTTAAGATAATTTCATATGGGTTAGATTTTTTAATTGTCAAACATTGACTTTGTATTAAACTGCATATATAAAAAATTTAACCAACAACATAAAGTCATTGATGGGGATGATTTTGTTACAAAGTAGTTACAAGTTGATCACAAACAGGCTTGGTAACCTTATAGGTGAAAATTTTAAAATTTATTGAAAGTTGTTTTTCTTTTATTTTTTTATTACTTTAGATTTGAGTAAACTATCAATGTATTGATTTTACTACTTCTTTTATATTTGTGTAACATAATGACAATGAAAGAGTTTGGAAGGTTAACAAAAAGAGTGGTATCAATGAAGTGTGAATTAAAAGGATCTTCATGGAATTTGATTCCTCACATGATGATTATGTTGAATGTGACAATGAATATTTGTCTGATGAAGATGGTTATGATAACATAAGATTGAGGAATAAGTTGAGGAAACACGGGTTCACTAGTTATGCACACAAGATTTGTTCGACCAAAAAGTGTTACATTGTGCAAAGTTTACAACGAGTATTATAAAACATACTATGTTTTAAAATACTTATTGCAAACTTTGCACATTAACACTCTTTTAGTTTAACAAATTTTGTGTGCAATATTGGTGAACCCTTATTTCCTCAACTTATTTATCAACCATATGTGATCATATTATTCTTCATCACACGAGTCTTCATTATCACCTGAACATAATCATCATGAGAGGAATCAAGTTCTATGAAGAACCTTCTATTCCTCACTTTATTGCTACCACTCCTTTTGTGGACCTTCCAAACATTTTAATAACACTTTATCATAAAGAATATTTGACATAACAAGAAGACTTAATTGAACTTAAAATCATTTCAACTAGTTGCGTCCCACTCATGTTCATTACTTATGAATCTTTTGGTGAATCTATATGTACATAAGGTCTACAAATATATTTTGGTAGATATAACGGTGAAAAATGAATTTCTTGTAGAGACCTGAACCAGAAGGACTCGTTCATACTCAGAAGCTTTGTTAATTCTTCCATTCCAGTATTTCCAGTTTGCAACATTAGTTTCTTTTCCATATTAGTACTTTGGTTCAACATAGGTTGGGGGTAACATATCCTTATTCGGAATTTAAAGAACTACACCCAAATCTAGATCAAGAAAGAGCATATTATCTTGATGAAGGGTAGAAAAATCTTGAGATAGGAGTATGATTAAGAATATTTCTACCATGATTAAACACTTAGATACCTTGCTCCAACAGGAAAAAAAACTCTAAATATGCAAATGGTTTACAAGTTTCAGGTGCAACACCTTAATAGGCTTATCATATCTATAATGAAGGGCCAAAATATTTGCAAAGATCAACACTTTTTTCATATTTTTACTTTATGCAAATTCTCACAAGTAATTTTTGTACAAACATTTTGGAAAAATCACAATTCCGGATTATTTAATTTTATCAAACTCCTCTTTAACAATAACATATTTTGTTTGGATTATTTAATGTCAAGGAATAATTAAAAAAGACTACAAGTACATGAA
The DNA here is from genome assembly GCA_007407185.1 of Glycine tomentella. Classification (NCBI taxonomy): domain Eukaryota; kingdom Viridiplantae; phylum Streptophyta; class Magnoliopsida; order Fabales; family Fabaceae; genus Glycine; species Glycine tomentella. Next base: position 907,742 of record PYAF01000136.1, on the reverse strand, counting down.
CATGTAACTTAGGTAAAAACTTATTGTTAGTCAAAATTAATTTTAGAAAAATAAAATTGTTGAAAATAAATTTTACTCAAGTTGAAGTAACCACAAAGACATAGAGCTCATTGAATCGTAAGTGTATTTTAGAAGCATAATAATACAGTTTGATACTTATGTTACAAAGAGTTTGAAAGAATACATAGAAGAAGAAATGCAAGACATAAAAAGATGAGAGGGAATGAAAGGTTCAAATGGTTGAGGAGCCATATTGCAAGGGAAAAGAAGCCATAAGTACTAGAAGGAGAATAATTGGGAGGTATTAAATAAAATAAAATATAATAATAAGAAAAAAAAATATAGTGATAATAATATGAATCATATTCAAGAGGACGTTTAAAGGGAGAGTGAGACGTGAGACCAAGATTGCTCTTTTTCTCTTATTTATTAGTGACACAACCCAATCACTCAATTTCCAAAAAATGCGATTCAAGCTCATGAAAAAAATTGGAAGAAAATGAACAACATATAAAAGAAGAGATGAATTGAGACACCACACAAAAAAATGATTGGATAGTCAATGAGGACTCGCCACAAGGATCCTAAGATCTTTGACAAGAATATGAAGTTCTGTTTTAGGAAGTAGAGGATCCGAAACTTTCTCAAAATAAGCAAAGCTTAGAATTCATAATTATTCAAAAGTTTTTTTCAATGAGGGAGAACCAATTTATTTATAGTCTTAACTCTAATTAAAGGTCCTAAATATGTTTTTCGAGTGTTTGAGCCTCACTAAAACACAAAATAGGACCCTTATTAGCTTTATTCAATTCAAAATATGTAAATTCAACTCAAAATGTGTAAATTCAACTTTGGTGTCAAGGACATTAGAGGTAAGCAAGTGTTAAGTTAAAAGACATTTGCGCCTTAAGACAAATTAGGATCCTTAATTATTTTGATCAAAAATAAATAAATATAAAGGTTAAAAGTTGAAGTTTACGCATTATCAGAACATGTCTTACAAAATACGAGTTTGATATTTAAGATGATACCCAAATAGGAGTATGATGATATACAACATTAAATATAACATTTAAAACTTTATTTAATATTCTATGTCTAAAATATATTTTGTAAAAACATCCTCCTAGATATGTCCAATCATAAACCTATAAAGAATGAATGAAGTCAAGATTTAAAATTTTTCATTCACCATTAAGAGAAGAGCTTTGTTGCATAGACCTTCTCTAACGAAAAAGAAAGCAATGTATTATTGTAGTGTTGACGTGCCAACAACAAATAGTGATTTATTGGATTTTTTTTGGGTAAAGAAATTCCTAAATAATTTGAGAATTGTTTTATTTTTTAAGGGATCAATTTGGGAATTGTTTTTTATTTAAAATTAATTTGGGAATTGTTGATGTATTAAACTTTGTAGCTTTTTTAAGGTACTTCCTACATTTTTAAAAATGTTTACAAACTTAAAAGAAAAAAGAAAAACAGAAACAAAAAGCTAACCACAAACCGAAAGAATCAACCTTCTCTCCTTCCATTTCTCACTTCCAGTGGTCACTCACTCAACCACTGTGCTTCTTCTTCTTCATCATCATCATTCATCTTCTCCCTCTTCCTCTCTCCCCCTCCCAATGCCCTCTCTCCATCTTCTCCCCGGCGCCACCACCGCCCCCAACTCCGCATTCCTCCTCCGCCCCCATTCTCCCCTCCTCCCCTCCAAAACCCTAACCCCCAAAAAACCTAAACCCCCCTCCGCCCTCCTCCAGTGGAACCGCAAGCCCGAGCTCTCCGGCTCCACCCCCCGCGTCGCCGTCATCACCTCCGGCAAGGGCGGCGTGGGCAAGACCACGACCACCGCCAACATCGGCCTCTCCCTCGCCCGCCTCGGCTTCTCGGTCGTCGCCATCGACGCCGACGTCGGCCTCCGCAACCTCGACCTCCTCCTGGGCCTCGAGAACCGCGTCAACTATACCGTGATCGAGGTCCTCAATGGCGACTGCCGCCTGGACCAAGCCCTCGTCCGCGACAAGCGCTGGTCCAACTTCGAACTCCTCTGCATTTCCAAACCCCGCTCCAAACTCCCCCTCGGATTCGGCGGCAAGGCCCTCACCTGGCTCGTGGACGCGCTGAAAGCACGTCCACAGGGCTGCCCCGATTTCATCCTCATCGACTGCCCCGCCGGCATTGACGCCGGCTTCATCACCGCCATCACGCCCGCCAACGAGGCCGTCCTCATCACCACCCCCGACATCACCAGCCTCCGCGACGCCGACCGCGTCACCGGCCTCCTCGAATGCGACGGCATTCGGGACATCAAGATGATCGTCAACCGGGTTCGGACCGACATGATCAAAGGGGAGGACATGATGTCGGTGTTGGACGTGCAAGAGATGTTAGGGTTGCCTTTGCTCGGGGTTATTCCTGAGGATACTGAGGTTATTAGAAGCACCAATAGAGGGTACCCTCTTGTGCTCAACAAGCCTCCCACTTTGGCCGGGTTGGCGTTCGAACAAGCCGCGTGGAGGCTCGTGGAGCAAGATAGCATGCAGGCCGTGGTGGTGGAAGAACAACCCAAACGAGGGTTTTTCTCATTTTTTGGTGGGTAGGATTTAAACAAGGTTATGCATAATAATGTGTATAGTTAGTTGGACGGGTTAGTGCATATTTGGATGAGTGTTGACAAAATTGATTTGGAATTGAATTGATTTGATTTGATTTATGGTTGAATGCTTTTTATTATAAAATTAAGTTAGTGGAAAAACTTAGTATTAAATTTTGGATCTGATGTAAAAGTTGCTTACTCAATCAAAGTTGTTTCAACCCCGAATCAATTCTGAATTATCTTCTAACACGAGACCAAACAAGTAAAAATTTATCTCGCCGTAGAACCAAACACACTTAATTAGTTAAGGTTGTTTGTTTTTTGTTTAATTGATTGTTTGAGTAGTAACTAGTGAGTATATTTGTTTTGTTAGTGTCTATAATGGTTATGAGTATTGAGAGAGTTCTGACTAGTTTGTAGAGCCTGCTGTGGTTTTTGGAGGTGTTGGAATGTTGGAGCTCTGCTGGAATCAACGATCCTTTTGCTTTGTTGATGAGTGAAGTTATGATATGATAGTCGATGAATGAAAATGAACTTTGTTAAGTTATTTATAATAGAGGATATGTTGTGTGCTTCATGTGTTCCCTTTGGTTGTTGTTCTTGCATTTGTACACTCAATGATGATGATGATGATCCTTCTTTTTGGGTTGGGTTCTGGGAACAAAATTTAGATGCAGTTTCTTGAGGGTTTTCAGTTCTATTCTCTTATTAGAATTGAAGTTTCACCTTGCTAATCTTTGTTAATCTTCAGTGTAATCCTTTATTGGGATGATTATCGAGACAAAACTTTATTTGTGATTGAAAAATAACGCCAAAAACATCTGAAGGACAGAACTCAAGTTTTGTCTCAATTATGATTGGCAGGATAAACATCTGTTGCAATGAAAAGCTTTTTGCTTATTTGATTGGTGAAGTTATACTATAGTAATATATGAATGAAAATGAACTTTGTTAATTTTTTTATAGAGGATATGCTGTGTTCTTGATGTTCCTTTTGGTTGTTGTTACTGTTGGCTGTTCACCGAATGATGGATGATCTTTTTGGGTTGGGTTAACTGCAATAAAACTTAGGTTGTATTGGTTGTGTTTTGTAATCAGAATTTAAGCTTTATTTTTGTACCCTATGTTGACCTTTAATATATAATTTTATTAAGGTGATTACCATATCAAAACTCCAATTCTCATTGTTCTTCCATTTAGATATTTCATGGCATGTTCTTGTATTTGTTCATTGAATAATGATCTTTTTTTGGAATTGTTAACGGTAACAAAATTTAGATACAATTTCTGAGGTTCTTTTGTGGTTAGGATGATTGCCGAGATAAAACTCGAATTCTAATTAGAAAATAACTCTAAAAGCCTTTAGAGAACTACATCTAAGTTTTTGTTTTAATTATAAATGGTAGGATAAACTTGCAATAGTGTCTTGGGTTGTGGAAGTATTTCAGCTGCAAGTGCTTATTCTAGGTGTAGGAGGAGGAAACTGTGTACAGTATGATTTTTAAGTCTTTTTCGCTAATTCCATTTAGCATTGCTAGTAACTGTTTTGAGATTAGATTAATGTCTGCACTCTGTATCGTTTGGTTGACACCAGTCAAAGTGAACTGCATCCATCTAGGTTCGTTTTTGTTGCAAATACAGCATATAGTGATTGCTCAATGGTAAATTTCTGCCTAATCTGAAGCCCTGGTATTTTTTTTTCACCCTGCCTTGATTTTATAAGATAGTAAAAAGTAAAAGGTTGGACCTTTGTAGATCTTATGAAATTTACTGCTTCGAGTAAAGCTACACCATAAATTGATAGTAGGCTTTCATAAACGCAATCAGACTGTGGCTAGCTTTTGCTGACTTTGATTACTTCCCAAGGTTCCTTGGTGAGATGGTGTGATTGGTAGGTCGATTTGAAGCATGCTGGACCTGTAACTTGGAGAGTTGGGGCTGCCCAAGGGCCTAATACGTAACAGATTTATTTGTTTCTCAAACTTGACTTAATCCAACCTAATTACGCCTGATTGTTAGGATCAATGCAGTTGAATTGGAAACTAGTTTTGCAACTGTTGAGTTATTTCCACATTTAGTGTGTTTGGTTTCACTTTCATTTGAGAGAAGTATTCGAATTGATTTTGGCTTTTATGAAACGTGATTTTGTGAAGATACCAATGTATGGTTATTGTCAGAAAATTAATTTTGTCGCTAAACCCTCATTTAACTAAAAATGATCAAAATATTTATTATTTTAGATTGCAATATACACTAAATTTTACAACCCAAAGGATATGAAAATAGTGTAAGGTCTCATTCAGTTAATATGTTGGGAAACAATTTATTTAATTGATGAATTCGTGTTTAATTGTCATTGTGTGTAAATTTTTTTTAGACTAATGATAATCATGTATCGAGATATTAATATCTGATTCAATGGTTGGAAAACACTTGATTTCCTATTCGGGATAAAAAAAAATATTATAAATTTTAAATCAAATTTTCTTTTAAGGTAAAAATATATAAATTTAAATTGTTTCACTTTAAAATTATTTTTATTTTTTAATGAAATCAATTTTCATTCATAATTAAATTCAGAAATAATTTTACAAATTTGATAAGTATATCCTCCTCCAATTGACTTTTGAGATTGTTTTGGTACCACTTTTTGAGAGATATCAAGGCTGGTATGAGAACAACTGAAGTTGGAATTATGGCACTGTAAAAGCAACTATAAAAGGAAAAGACATTTGATTGACATTTAATACGTAGCAGTTTTGTCATATGATTCAACAGTCATTTGGTTTCATTTTCATTAGAGTCATTTGGTTGAAGAGAAAAAATATTATTCAAGAATAATTTTTTAATAAATAGTATGAGACTCACATTTTTTTCTTTGCTTTATTTTTATTCAAATATTTTTTTAATTCTTTTTTATTCTTTTCTCTTTCACGCTATCAATCAACCCCTTAAGAAATTTGGATTGGTTTTGAATGTGAGACTTTTAAGGAATTAGGTGTCAACATACTTGAAATGGATAGGAACCATATAACCACCTATCTTCTAAGGAAACTTTTAATTAGTAACAGCATTTTATATTAAAATTAGTTAGTATTTTGTGTATTGTACAAGTATTAAATTTATAATTTATAGGAGTTATTTTTCTATTTATTTGAATTTTTAATATATTATTAATTATTTTTTAAAAAAATTAATAAATAAATATTAGAAAATATGTCAATAAATATTTAAATATATATATATATATTCCAAAAAATGTTATTATCGGAATATTATCCTAAGTAGGATTTCATTGACTTTAGTGATATCTTACATTCTTCCTTTAATTTTCATTCAAAAAATAATAATTTAGTTCCTTTTTTTTTTGTTTACATGCTTTATTTGGGATAAAAAAAAACGAGTGAAAATTTTTAATTACAATAGAATTTATTTTTATTATTTAAATTACCTTTTTAAGTTTTGAACATCATCTAAAAATGCTTAAATGGTAAAAAACATGATTAAAAAATGAAATATAATTTCAGCTGGAATTGAGGGAAACAAATTATATATTAGTGCTAATTATTTGAATTCACTTCACAAATTGATTAATTTCATATTAAATTATTTTAAAATTTAATTCAAAATATATTTTCATTATGATATCTTTTCTTTTAATTTGAATTATTTCCAAATATATATTAAGTTATTTACGTACATAAATTCTATTTTTCGTTTTCTTATGTTTAGTTCTATTTTAAATTAATAAAAATGTGTTCATTAAATATTTTTCATGAATAAATGTGATAAAAATTAAACTTTATTAAAATAAACAAAAAAATTGATTAAATTTTTATCAAATATTCACGGAGGGATACATTTTCAAAATGATAAAATCTTGTATAATTTTTATTTGCAAGGTCTAAATTTTAGTATAGTACAAAATGTTATTGAATAATCTTGTATAATTGTTTTACAAAAATATTTTTCGTGAATAAATTTTATAAAAAATAAAACATTATTAAAATGAATAATATTTTCCTTAATTAAATTTTAAAATAATTTAATATGAAATTAATCA
>PYAF01000136.1:861733-895028 GCA_007407185.1 Glycine tomentella | reverse complement strand
ACTTTTTTTTTTAAATATCGATTTTGTTTACTGTTGCTATATATATATATATACACATATTTATTCTTAACTGTTGATATATTTAACATTACTTTTGATAATTTATAAAATTATAAAACGCATGTCAATACAAGGGTGATTTCAAGCTTGTTATATTTATCACGTATTATATAATTTGACAAATTTTTATAAAAGGGTTCAAGTTTAATGGGTCGGTTATCAAGTTTTTAGTTTCCAACTAAAGGAATGGAAGACACAAATTTATGCATATCGATTTCAATTAATTTGTTTCAATTTAACCCAATTACATCTAGGATAAGTTAAGAGAGCTTTTCTCTTCAAAAAAAAAAAAAAAGATTAGAGAGCTTCTTTAGTATCATTTCTGTTATTTTTTCGATCAAAATTTCGTTGACTTATACTAATGCTTAATATTAACTTTTATTATACAAATTATGAAAATACAACTTCAAGTCCTAACCAATAAAGTTTCCAAATTGATTGTATGAGACGGGCTAATCCGTTAGTGTTGGGTATTGACTTTCGAACCCAGCTTAACTTTACTGAAGTAAAAGAAAAACAAAATGATTAGTGTGCTGAAATAATATCAAATGAATAAACACTTAAATTAGTTTTTTTTATATAAATAATCAGATATACTTTGATTCCTAAAAAAAAGGAATTTAAAACCCAAAATTAGATTAATGTCACTCGATAAAGAAAACATTTCAGATAACCAAGTTTGATTCCGGATAAATCAAGTTAGCAATTTGATTGGTACACCTTTGTTAGCAATGATGCTAAACGATTAGTGGGTGCAAACCCTTTATAGCGATTATGACGTTTTAAAGTGTAAACTGAAGGACCCATTTTTTCTAATTTCTTGCAGGTTAAAAGGGGAGTGTGACACATGGCTAGAATCGTATGAGTGAAAGTGTGACCTAATTACTCAGTGCTTCCCCCAAACATTAGAATAAGATTAAAAATACGAAAAAGGTGGGAAACATTGGGATTGAAACTAGAAGCACTAGTACTAGCTAATGGCCTAGGGTCAAAGGCCAAGTGTCACATGCACACGTATGAATGTGGCGTACGTGTCAAATTGAAGGGTCCCCAAGTGTTGGACCTATCACCTATATTATGTGAGGGACAAACGACAACATGGAGAAAGTGAAGTTGGGGATGTTGTTGGAAACTATTGAGGGAGGCATCGTGGATGCCTACGACATCGTTATTATCTAATAGTGGAGTCCAAACCGCGTTTGAATCATGTCCATCACAACTACTACTATTAAATAAGGACACCCAATGAAAAATGTCAATTATGCAAATTTATTATAATTACTATATTATTTAGGTAGCATTCACAAAATTAATTGAAGTCAAATATTTTCACTTTTTATAAAAATCTAGAAAACTATTTATCTGTGTAAACTACGAATTTAGGGACATTATTATTCATATTCCAAAGTCTAATATACAGGAGAGAACTAAGTTGTAAAATGAAATAAAACATAATATCATAATTTTGAACTTGATTTTGGCCCTAGAACCTTAAATATGGAATCTTTTGTTTTTGTCAATGATTTTGACTTAGAGTTTCCTTTTAAGGTGTTATTGGACAGCCAACATATCGAAAATTTAGATAGTAATTATTTTGAGTGGTTTGTGAGAGTCAAATGGTTATATCTAAAACCCATTTTTGGACATATTACTTACAATTTATGTGAGTTCATTTATTTTTACTTTCGTCCATGAAATTCAAAATTGATTGAGGACTCTCTTTTGAATATGTTTTCATTATAGATTATAAAATGGCTTTTCGAAAGTTTGAGTTTTCTGTCCATAAACAACTGTCATACATATTTTGTCCATAAAACGTAGTATTATGCGGGTCTAATTTGGTTGAATAATATGTAAATTATTATAATTTTTTTTGATATTTATGTTCGATTTTTATGGATGAGAAAAATATCACACACATTATGGAATGTTTTATGACAATTAATCCAAAAATGAATTGTATTTTTAATAATATACTTTGGATTTTGAGTTTGAAACTTGTATGAGCATTTCCTGATATGTTGAAATAGCTTATTGTATTTCTCCTTTTTTTTTTTATATAAGAACTAAAGATAACTATGAAAAGATTTATAATAATCACATCATATATTCAATCAACTCAGTTAGATTCTGGTTTGAATTTTTGATGAAGACTAAACATATATTGTTTTTTTATCAGTTTAATTTGAAGGACATTAATGATATTTCAAGTTTCCTTAGAGATCTAGGTTTATTATAGGTCATGCGACATTCTTAGACTCAGAAATATATTGAAAAGGTTCTCAAATAATTTAATACACATTCTTATTCTCTATGTCATGACTGTTTATAAAGGTGGAAAACTCTTTAAATCTCAATGTCCTCAAATTGATAAAAAAAAAAAAAAAAAAAGGAAGGTAATTGAAAGGTATGATGTCCCAAAAGCCCATGTTATTGATAATTTGATGCGTTAGGAAGTAACTTAGTTTTTGGTCTTAAGAAAGCCATGAAATAATTGCAGGGTAGTAAGAATTATAAGTTAACCTATACAAAGTTTCATCAACTTAAGGGAATATTTGATAGTGGAGAAATTTTCATTTTTCTAGAAATTTTAATTTGGAAAATTTAATTTTCCATGTTTAGTACTATTTAAAATATTATATTATCAACAAATTATAATTATTGGGAATCGTTTTTAATTTACATTCTCACAAAAATATTCTTGTGGAGGGGTGAGACTCCTACTTTCTTAAAGTTTAATTTTTGTTTTACAAAGATTTCATGTTATTATTGTTAAATTTTTTAACATGTGATAAATAATTAAAATTATTGATAAAAATATCATGTAACTCTTTGATTTTTAAGAAGCTTATCTAAAGATTTATAATAGAAAATCAAACAATTTTTCTTCATTATCAAAAAAATATGATTCTTGGTAAGAATCATGATATTTGAACATAATTTTTTCTCCTTACCAAACGTTCCCTAAAGGTCATTGGTCTTAGAATTAAGATGACCTTTTATAAAGGAAAAATATTTGTTTCGATAATGTGTAAGGACTAAAAAATATGCGTTTTAAAAAATTAAAAGATGAAAAATGAATAATTTTTATTAAAAAGATTAAGGGTGTGTTTGGAACATATGAAAGTTAAGGGGTGAAAGTGAAGATGCAATGAAATGAGAGAAAAGTTTTTGATTATATGCGGGCCGCACCTGTAACATTTTTACCTTAAAATGAGATGAAAGTGAGGATGTAAGATCACCCGCATCGGCACCTAAAGAAGCAATTTTGGAGGAATTGAAGAAGCACGTTGCTTCTGAAGCAATTTTGGAGGAGTTGAAGAAGCACGTTGCTTCTGATGAAGCAATTTGGAGGAATTGAAGAAGCACGTTGCTTCTGAAGCAACCCCAGCCTAGCCAAAATTATTGCTTCCAAGGCAACAGTTGCTTTCTAAAGCAACGTTGTTAGGCATTAAAAAAGTAAAGAAAAAAAGAGTCCAATGTAATAAAATAAAATAAAAAAAACTAAAGAAAAAAGAGCGTAGTGTAGTGTAGTGTAATTTTAGTCATTAGAAAAAATTTCACTTGTGGTCGTTGGAAAAAATATAGCCGTTAGAGTTGTTGCAATATAAACAGAGTGTAATGTAATTTCTTTATACAACTAAAATCACTAAAATTTATCTCATTTCATTCTTAATTTGTTTTTCTTCATTTAATAGATTCAAACCAAAATTCCCACAATATAAATCTATGGTTTAATTTCATGTCAAATTTTCAAGTTTCCATAAATTTAAATTTTCAATATCCACCACTCCTATTTCATATATATCAATTTTTTATGTATGGGTCACCACCAATTAACCCTTACATGGATAAAAGATTTTTAATAGGTAATAATAGCTAACAATGTAATGAAAGAGAATATAACACACCATCTAACTTTGTGTTAGAATTTCAAATTCCACCATTTTTCATCCAAATCAGATTGAAAAATACTTACACCAATGAAGAAGGAGAAAGAGAAAAAAGATTAATGATTCGTTATCACCAATTTCATGTAACATTATGGAACACATTGAAAACTTTTTGACACGATATTAAGCAAAATTAGTTATTGTTTTAATTATTTTAATTAATATCTTTTATGTTGCATTGTTTGTGTGATTTAGTTACTTTCATACTTTTAAATAAAATATAATTTAATTATGTTTATATTTATATTATATTTTAATTTTAAAAGTTTAATTAATTTATAAATAATATAAGTATAAATTAATAAATAAATTATTGATAAAATATAATGATAAAAGTTTTTTAGAGGAATCTTTTGGAAGAAAAAAAAAACTGTATTATAGAGATTTGTTATGTAAAGTTGCATGTATTAGAAAAAATAAAAATGAGTAATATATAAACTAGTTGCATGTACATAGGGATGCCATTAAAAGTAACTTTTCGAGTTGTGCAATGATGCACAGTAGAATCGGATACACAAAGGACTTGACCAAGCTGCCCTTTGAAAAGTGGCCTCGTGTGATGTGTAAATTTATTGTCTTGTAAAAATTTAAAATTTAGATCATTTTATTCAGAAGAAAATCCTTTATAGTTAAAGAATGATAAAAGATGGTAATCCTCCATTATATGACTTTTATTATTTTTCTAAAGCCTTTTATCCATCAATTTTTTTTCAAGATTGGGGTCAAAATTCAAATTTAATAAATATTTTTATTTTACTTTTTTTCTTTTCTTACATATTTAATCACGTTAATTCAAATTTTAAATTTTCTTACACTCTCCTTCATTTTTATCAAACAACTTTACTTTTCACTCTCTTTCATATCTTTTTATTCATTTACATTCCTCATACTTTTATCCATTTTCACCCTCCTTTACCAAACACATTCTAAAATCAAAATTTAAAAATTATAAATAACTCAAAATATATTTTACCCAATTCCTAATTACTAGACAAAGAATAGTTTTTTCTCACTCCTTTTTACAACTTTGAATGAAAAACGCAACTTGGCACACACATTTTAAATCAATTTTTCAATTATGTGACAAGAACGTAATCAGACCCTTACATCACTATGTGACCAAACTTTACGGTAAGATTGTTAAGCAGTGTATGCAGTAGGGTTGACATGCAGTTAATGAATTGAATGGTCGACAATTTGATATTCAAAAACGTCATATTCGTACACTTCGGCGGAATTTCAGTTATGAACCACTTGATTTTCCATCCTTGGCACGAGCATGTTACGAAATGCAGCCACATCTCAAATTTCAATCCTTTAATTCTTCATTCTTTCTTGAAACAACAGACAAAAATTGGTACCCAAAAGCCAGCCAGATACCTGTTGTTTTCCTTTGGATCTTCTATACCCTTTTGGAACTGCATGGGGTCATAAAGTTGTGTGGCCTTCACTGTTCTGACTTCTGCGACTCTTGGGACTGCATTCCTAGTGGAAGCTAGGTTCGATGAATATTTACTTCACTTGTACGTATACCATGTTTGGATTTTAGATACTCTTTTAAATTATGGAGATTATCTCAAATCATCTTGCATGTTATCATAATTTTTTCAAAGTAATTATTCATTATTTCATATTCATTCTGATTTTATAATTCATTTTGGTTCATGTCATTCCAAAAATGCTTGCTATTAATTAATTAACAGTGGTAATGTATAAATTAAAGTCTATTTTTAGTTCAACCAACAAAATGTGAAAAAATATATGTTGAAAGATGTTAATTTTTTCTCTCTCTTTCTTTTTATTTATTGACTTTGTTTTTTATTAAAAAATTAATCAAATATCCTAAGTGAAATGTCTCTTTTTATTTTATTATTCATAATACTCGAACACAAGTTTTATTCAAGGGATACTAGTTAAATTCACTTGAACCAATGTTGGTAGAAATGTCAGTTTTTTTAAATGAACTACTGTACAAGGGCCAAACATTATGTTCAAAATTATTACAGAAGAGAATTCTTTAAGTTTAATTGAATAAAATAAACATGTTCAATTTCCAACTTTTTATATTTACACGTTATTTTGTGAAGAAGGCTTTCATGCAGATTCAATTTCTGTATAATATATAGCAACGTCTAAAGATGAAACTCTCTAAAATGCATCATGCATGGTGGCGTTGAAAGTGCTCATTTACCTTACATCGTTTCTTGGATTGCTATAAGCTCGTTGATTAATTTAATTTAATTTAATTGGCTTACGAAAGCGAGTAGTGAAGTTATAAAACAGTCAAATTACGAATACGATTACATTACAAATTTGACTACATTCACATGGCACACGGATCATTTTAATATATTATCGTTAACTGAATTTTATTAATATATTAAATGAAATATCATCTCCAAAAAAATATCAAATTTAAAAAAGTCACACTCGTTTTATTTATTAAAATTTGCATAATTTGTTTTTATCAATTATATATATATATATATATATATATTAATAACATTCTTCTTAAATTAAATGAAAAAAATAAGTTGATAAAAATTTTTAAGACGGCAAACTATTTTTCATATTAGAATAATATTTTTTTAATAAAATGTTGTATTCACAAAAAATTCTTGACTAAAATTTTATACATTTTTGAGAAAAATAAAATTAAGATTATAATTACAAAAGAGTGTGAAGAATATAAATTTGAATAAAATATAAAAATACAAATTTTTAGCAAAAACTAAAAAAAAGATATGCATTTATTTAATTTAGAAAATGTAATTAGCTATTTTTTAAAAGGGAAATAAAAGTTAAAGTAAATCTAGAATAAACAGTAAATTTATTCCTTGAAATTGAAAGTAAATATCATATTAGTCTTTGAAACTAAGAAAATGTCAAAAAAGATTGTAAACTTAACTTCGTATCATCAATTTTAAATCTTAAACATACCTTAATATTACCACTATAAAAATGACCCCAACAGTGTGGTAATGTTCCACCAGTTTTTTTATATTATAAAAATGGCCTTATATATATATTAATATTATCATTGAAGTTACATATTTTTAAAATTGAATTAATACAATTTTCATTTTTATATTTTTCTTTTTATAAAAATGGCCTTATATATATTAATATTATCATTGAAGTTACATATTTTTTAAAATTGAGTTAATAAAATTTTCATTTTTTTATATTTTATGTGATAGTACATTCCAATCTTAGCGTTAAAGTAATTTTTCAGTTTTAAATCTTTAAAAAAGATAAACAATCTAAATGACTTAGGATACATCTATTTTTGTATATATTTTGGAATGCTGGAAATATGTACCAACACAGAAATTCATCTTTGACCTAGGTTACATCTATTTTTGTATATCTCTTTTTCACCTTTTCAGTGTGTCATTAATGTATGACATGCAAATAAATGATTGATGTGACTCAAGTTTTAGCATTATGAATAAAAAGTGATTAAGAGAGAAAATTTTATTAATGATAATTAATCAATTTTTTCAATAAAAAATAATGATCAACAAAAATTATAAATACTTTGTATTAATGTTATAGTAAAAAAATTCTATTGAATATTTTTTAATTTCTATGTATTAATATTTAATATTATTAATATACATTAATAAATTGAATTATATATTGTACAGTTTTTCTTCATATATCAAATCAACACTTTGACTTAATTAGTGATATGGTAGTGTAGTTTGGGTGAACTCGTGGGGTGTTTAATCGTCATCATCAATCCCAACATCATTTGTGAGCGTTACATTGCTAGAATTTGTTAAATATACAATGGTACATAGAAAAATAGAGTCAAAATTAAGCATATTTTTTACATATTTTAAATTAGTCACACCATTGTACATTATTTATTTTCATTTTTTATAAAACAACTATACTCTCCAATATAGTATACCCTTTCTTACTTTTAACATAAATGGAAGAATATTGAACCATATTTTGTATAATTTTGAAAAAGTAAACACAAAAATGCTCTTGTAGAAAAAAAAAATTTCACATAAATGAAAGAATATCAAACCATATTAAAATGTGTGTAATTTTTTATAAAAAAGTAATATATACACATTCGCTGACACTCTTCTCTTAACACACCTTATGCCATTAAAATTTAGTAGAAAATCTAATTAATTTTACCTTTATTTAATAAAATTATTTAAAAAATATCATTTATTTAATTACAACGTTATTTTTAAAGACTTTATTTTATTTAAGATATTAAATTTCAATAAAAAATATTTAAAATATAATATTATTTTTATTTAAAATTAATAAAATTAAGTAATTTTAACTATATTTATTAATATGTGTAAAAGTGATTATTTTTGCATTCATTTATCTCTAAGAACTGAAAGTGACCCCTACAGTGTGGTAATGTTCCACGAGGTTTTTTATTTTGTGTTCACAGTGGCCCCACATAAAATAACCACCAAAAGAAACAAATTCCAAACATAACAAAGAAAGTTGTGGTCTCTGTTCATCTTCCTTTTTAAACCTCCCCACTTCAAACCTTTCCTCTTCACCCAAACCTCTCTCTCTCTCTCTCTAAGATACACAAACACAACACATCACAATCTCACGTTGTTCTCAATTTTCAACACTTTCTAGTTCTACCATGGCGGTAGGACTCTCCGCCGCCATAACCATGAAGCCCCTACTCCGTTTCCACCAACCTCACCTGAACCTCCCCAAACCAATCCCCACAACACTCCCTTTCTCTCCCTCGAGAATTTACCACCACACAGCATCACCAAGAACCCAAAAAATTTCAACTTTCACCGTCTGTGTCCTCATGCAGGACCCAAAACAAGGCACCCACATGGAAATTGAGCCACAAGAACAACCTCCTCCTCCCCCTCAACAAGTTCTGTCACCAAAGTTGGCTGAGAAATTGGCCAGAAAAGAGTCTGAGAGGTTCACTTACCTCGTTGCTGCTGTCATGTCTAGCTTCGGCATCACATCCATGGCAGTGTTCGCTGTTTATTACAGATTCTCGTGGCAAATGGAGGTAGGTAGTGCCTTAAAATTGATTCTTTCTATTTTCATCTTATTTTATGCAAGTTTTTAAAAAACGGCTGTGGTCGTGGTTTTGTCGCGGTTATAAACAAATGCTGCTGATGCGATCACAGTTGTGATCTTGGATATCGTAGAAAAATATAAACAAACGCTGGTGATACGGCCACAATTGGAATGACAGACACCACAAAGACTTTTATTTTGCGGATCGTTTTTTAAAACCTTATTTTTTATGTCCTGACATTGGTGTCATGCATGATTGATTGATGATTTGCATATGAAGATAATTTTATTATGAAATTGGGTTTGGTTGGTGTAGGGTGGAGAAGTGCCTTGGTCTGAAATGTTTGGCACATTTGCTCTATCAGTGGGAGCTGCTGTGAGTTATCCTTTTAACTAATTATGATTCCAATTCGGTTTTGAATGGTTTGCGAGTTCAGAATTGTGTGAGTTGTTTGTGAATTTTGAGTGATAGATTCAAGTATTTAACTGGGTATGTCTGATTTTCAGGTGGGTATGGAATTTTGGGCTAGATGGGCTCATAAGGCTCTCTGGCATGCTTCCTTGTGGCACATGCATGAGGTATGCTTTCAATTGGTTCATCTTTCCTCTGAATCCTGTCTCTTATTCGCTGTTTAAGTCAATTTAATTATGTTTTTTTTTCTTTTGTTAAAATGTGTTATGGTCCTCAATTTTTGGTGGATTTTTTTCTTAGTCTTTAGTATATTTTAAAACTAACAATTCTGGTATGTCTATTTTTATTTTTTAAAATAATAGGAGACTTTCATAGTCCATCTTTTTTAAGGTATAAAGACTAAGATCAATTTTAATGGAAAACGAACAATCTAAAATACATATTTTAATTGTGTAAAGCCACAGTGTTAGAGTCCAAGACCCACTAGAAAAAAATGTTTGGTTTTGGTTAATCCTTGTGATGTCTCAGCAACCAATCACCAGAAACTATTGGATTGTGCAACACCACAAACTAACAAATTTTTTACTTCAATTGCAGTCCCACCATCGACCAAGAGAAGGACCCTTCGAGCTTAACGATGTCTTTGCAATAATTAACGCTGTCCCTGCCATCGCTCTCCTTTCCTATGGTTTCTTTAACAAGGGACTGGTCCCTGGCCTTTGCTTTGGTGCGGTGCGTGTATTCTCAAAAATCCAAATTACAATTAATCTTTTTGTTATTCTATCTCTTTCTCTTAATTAAGAGTTTGATTGGGGGTGAGATTCTTAATAAAGGGTTTCATTGGCAACTCTCACGGTAGATGGTTACCAAATACCAATAAAATAATAATTATTACTTTAGACTTTAATGACATTGATCTTGATTGAACACTTTTACTAAGATAGATACCTTCAACTATGAACAGGGTCTTGGAATTACGGTCTTTGGGATGGCCTACATGTTTGTACACGATGGATTGGTTCATAAGAGATTCCCGGTGGGGCCCATTGCAAACGTGCCCTATCTCAGAAGGGTGGCCTCTGCTCACCAAGTAAATTTCATTATCATTATCATCATAGGGAATTTAGGATAACATTATGCAACAAATCTAATTTTTTAATTAGAAAAAGTTCTCACTTTATAATGTATGTTTAACGTGACACTAATCAGCAATACTACTCATTACATTATTATTCATTTTCATTTTCTAGAAGAGGCCAAAAAAAGGGAAATTTATCACTGTTCATTTTATTTTATTTTCACTGGTCTGATACCCGTGATACTGTTGTTGTCTTTATCTCAGCTTCACCATTCGGAAAAATTCAATGGAGTGCCATATGGGCTGTTTTTGGGACCAAAGGTCAGTTGCATTTTCGTTTCTGTATCTTATTATTATTTAGTTGAATATATTTTTTTAGGTATTATTTTTCTTCTTCTTAGATACTTATTAATATTTAGTTGATTAGCTCAAGCTTTTATACATAATTTTTTGTTTCTCATTGTAAATAATTAAATATATGACATGCAGGAAATTGAAGAGGTGGGAGGGCTAGAAGAGCTGGAGAAAGAGATAAGTAGGAGAGCAAGATCAAACAAAATAGCTAATGAGAACAGCTAATACAAATCAAGAGTGTTTCGAAGAATTATCAGTGTAAATCAGAAATATGAAATAAAATGATCCAAAAATTTTGCTTGCATATATAATAATTATTTACAGCGATATATTATATAAAATATAGATATAAAATAAGACAAATGATAGTCAGATACCGGTTTAGAAAGTAAAAAAAAAGAACAATATTTTGTTAAAATGTGCAAAAATACGCTTACCTAGGATTTTTTTTTTTTTTAAATGTACTCTTACAATTTTTTATAAAACTTTTTTCTTTTAATTTCTTAGTCATGATATGAAATAAAAGTAAAAAATAGAAGGTGGTGGTGTAACAAATTATTGATGCCTAAAATTTTGATTTTAGCTTCGGAGAGAGAGAGAGGAAATGATCCATTTTGTTTTCTCCCAGCTCCTAGTGGGAATATGGGGGCTGTCAGCTACATTCCATTTAGTAATAAGTTGGTTGGTTCCTTCCTGTGGGGCATTGAGAGCTTTGTATGCCACTCAAATGGGGGGTTTGGCACCATTGGTTAGAGATATCTGAAAGGGTAGGGTTAGGTTTACTATACTCAAAGTTGGCACAGAATCTCACTGTGGATAACATTATCAGATTTTTTTTAATGCATAAATCGCAAACATTATCAGATTCTTTTTTAATGCATAAATCGTAAATATTATCAGATTTGAGGTTTAGTAGACTCAAAGTTGGCACACAATCTCAAGGATTGGCCGAGTGTGTCTAGGCAAGTATTCTCAGTTGCCTTGGTTATCTGGTATAAAAGTTATAACGTCTAGGTAAACTACTTTATATATTTTTAATTATAAATGCGACAAGTTAAAAGGGAAAACATTCTTTAAAAAAAAAGGGAATTAGCATTAACTTTTTGTGAGGTCTCATTAATTGACATATACACCTTTATTTTTTAAATGTACATTCACCTACTAATATATTTTCTTTGAGTAAAAAAATAATTTTGTATATTCGACTTAAATATAAATAAATCTAACTAATTTTATCATATTTAATATTATTATTCTTAAAATATCCTTCATTTAATTTTAATTCTATTTTCAATGACTCTTTTTTATTCATGATAACAAATTTCAATTAAAAATATTTTAGAAATAACCTTATTTTTTACTTCATATTAAGAAAATTAAATGATGTCAACTATCTTTTTTAATTAGTGTGAAATTATTTATTTGTGTTTATATATGAGTCTAGAGGAAATATCATTGATTCAAGTGAAATTAAGTTTGAAATTTATTTGAGATTTGTGGATGAAAATATTATAATTAAGAATAAAATTTTATTAAAAATGATCAATCAAATTTTCTAATTGAGATTAATCATCAAGAACACACTAATATCATAAACATCCAAAGATAAATACTGATCTTTAATTGTTTGTTTCTTTTGAGTGACACAATTTTAATAACATAACATCCTTTATCTTCAGCTAGGAGTGGTATTATAAAACATAAAAGTTTGTGGACCTTGAATTCTTTGGCCTAGTATAACAATTTCTAAACCCTTTTTGCAAATTTAGCTAAGACACCATTTGCACTAATTCCTGAAAGAAAAGGGAGAATAGTTAACGGGCAAAACACTTGTTAAATAGGCTTGATTTGCTCATAGAACCAATTTGAATATTACTAAAGTTCACTAAAAGAGATATAAGATGAATTAGATGATTAAAGATAAAATGAAGAGGAGAAAGATTATGTTACGATTTTCTCTATTAATAAAAAAAAACATTCTAACAAATTAACATCTATTAATAAAAAAACTAAAGCTCACTAAACTATTTGAGCTCTGGTAATCTTCAATACCATGTGTCTCTAGCATGAACTGATAAAAAAAATCAACAACAAACACATATAGCTCTCACACACACAAAAAAAACCAAATATTATAGCTAATGCACACATTTTGCTTTCTTTCTAATGAGTAAATACACACACACACACATATATATATATATATATATATAACATTTTATAACTTAAATTATACATGTGTAACTTAAAAATTATTATATCATTCTATAACATTCAACTAAATAATATTTTCTTGAAATTCATCGTTGCATTGAAAGTTCCTTTTACATATGAAAATTTTCATATTAATCCAAAATCATTCATTTGTTATTTGTTCATATAGATTAAAATTGGCGCAATATAAATATTTTCAAATATATTAAAACATAAATCATTTGATTACCTTATTCTTATAGTTCAATTTTGACAAAATTTGACACATATAATCTTGATAATATGTAGATATAATTTAATAATTGGATCAATAAAAATCACATTTTATATTAAGTTATAAAAATGGTATAATAGTTGTCAAATTTATACTAGTGTAATTTGATCATTTTTCATATATATATATATATATATATATATACACATATATATGGGCTAGGAGCTTTTTACACCATACTTACACCGAATCTCAACCGCTCAACTAAAATAATCTAAAGGTTAGAATTGATTTACTTAATTTTTTTAAAAATGTTAATTAATATATCATGTGACAAGATTTTGCTATATCTCATTAAGAGAGTTTCTATGGTGTCCCTAATAATTTTAAGGGTTTGGATACCGTTAGGGTTTTAACCAATCAAATTACATGTCATATTCTTCTCAGTTACTTTTTTTTTTTTTGTTTTTTCAACTTAGTCCTTGATTATTAATCAGTCCCAAAGCTTTCTTCCTTCAAAGAAGAAGTTTTGTCAATATAATTTGATTGGTTAAAAAATTAATAATATCAAAATCCCGCAAATTATTGGGGACATCATAGAAACTCTGATTTCATTAATTGAGTGACTAGAATTTGATGTAAGACTTAATGTTTTTTTGTATAAATCAAAAACATTTTTTCATGGAGACAATCTTACTTGAATTGGATAGAATTATTATGAATAATAAAATACTCTCCATTAATTTATTAATCAACGCATAAATTCTTTAGCATAATTTCTGTCATTACTCTTATTCTGTTATAGTCATAGACACAATTAAAAGTTGTGTAACGCTACTAAAAAATTAACCTTTCTGAATAATATACTAACTTACAAATTATAATTATGCTATGACATGAGTTATGTTCTTATTAGAGTCGTGCAGTACTCTAACACTAACAGTAGACAACACCTTTTTGAAAATAAGTGTTAACAATCAAGCAAACTTTCTATAACTATTATGATAATTGTATCATGAAAAACTGTTCAAATCGTTCAAGAAAGGAAAAAAAAATCTTTTTAAAAATGGCAAGACGTCATGGCACATTCTCATGCACGTAGACATTTTTTCCTGTAACTGCCATCCCATGTACCATACTGTGGTTTCCTAACACGTAACTGGATACTTTATTCCATAATATAGCATTGAAAATCACCACGATCGTGAAATTCTCCGATAATCTCTCCCTAGATTATATATAATCACCTACAATCTCTCTAGTCTACCATATACTATGCATTAGTAACAATTCTCTTTAAATATATGACCCCTTTGTCTTCTGTGACACAAACAAACCTCATAGTCACACTCAAACTATGAAGCCGTGTCCAAAACTCAGTAACTCCTGTGTAATATATTTTTTCTTTTTTTTGTGTGCGTTCATTGAGCTTTTTTGACATGCAAACAATGTTTTGTTCTG
Source organism: Glycine tomentella (assembly GCA_007407185.1). Classification (NCBI taxonomy): domain Eukaryota; kingdom Viridiplantae; phylum Streptophyta; class Magnoliopsida; order Fabales; family Fabaceae; genus Glycine; species Glycine tomentella. Next base: position 880,242 of record PYAF01000136.1, on the reverse strand, counting down.
ATTTTTCTTAGTATGTTTCAATGTTTTTATCATTTTGGTTTTTGTGTTTGTTCATAGACCCCTCTTTTGCCTTATTCATTTTGCATAAATTGATTACCTTCCAAGGTTTAAAAATAACGGTTAACGTTCTCCAGTAAATCGCATAAAATGTTGGTAATTTGATCGATGCAGCTGCAGTTGCAGTAATGGAAACCTACAAAAAATGCAATAATTTGAGTTTTAGGACAGGGAAACTTGTCATTTGTTGTGTTTTTGTGTTTGATATAAACTCTGATTTTCTTCTACAGGTTGTGGGGGTTATCTACACAGTTTTGTTATTGGGATTACAAGGAGTGAGGGTTGTTGAATGCAGAGTGGCCAATGGATTGGACTGTTTTGAGTACCCTGCTATCAGCTGCAGAAAACACAGTGCAGTTTTGACTGATTTTGGTGGTGTTGGTGATGGAAAAACATCTAACACAAAGGCCTTTCAATATGCCATTAGCAATCTCAGTCATTATGCATCTGATGGTGGAGCTCTCCTTGTTGTGCCACCAGGGAAATGGTTAACAGGAAGCTTCAATCTCACCAGCCATTTCACACTTTTTCTTCAAAAGGAAGCTACCATTCTTGGATCTCAGGTATTTTAGTCCTTTCCCCCTCCTTTTTTTTTAGATTATCATACTACTTTAATGGTTTCATGTTGTAGCACGTGGTCAATTATGCTATGTTTAGTGAGATGTGACACAATCTTAGAAAATTGGATTTTTGTATAAGGAAATATATAATATGATCTCTTTTAGGCATGACACATCTGTGACCTATTATAGTGTAAAAATACATTAATCAAAGATACGTAGCAGTTATTTCTTGTTACAGTACATTATTAGAATTTGGTCACCTAACATCAAGTGACTAGCCTTTCTTTCACCTTTTCGCCTAACTATGATTTCTTGGCAGTTAGTTCAGCTGCATTTGACATCATAATCTATATTTTTTTATATTTTAATTTATTTATGTTGATGTTTATTGACCATGGACCCACATAAACAGGATGAATCGGAGTGGCCCACACTTCCTGTGCTACCATCATATGGCAGAGGAAGGGATGCTCCTGATGGAAGGTTTAGTAGTCTCATTTTTGGAACTAATCTCACTGATGTAGTAATCACTGGTAACTACTAGCCCCATAACTAAACAGCTATTAGAGGTTGTTAAGGTCATGTCTCATTGGAAATAATTTTTAATGTCACTTTTTATTTTTATTTCATTAGGTTACAATGGGACAATTGATGGACAAGGGTCTTATTGGTGGGACAAGTTCCACAAGGGTGAATTGAAACTCACCAGGCCTTACATGATTGAGATTATGTTCTCTGATCACATCCAGATATCTAATCTCACTTTGATCAATTCTCCATCTTGGTTTGTCCATCCAATTTACACAAGGTTTGACAAGAATTTTCATTTGCCTTGAAGGTTAATCTTAATGCACAGTATTTTCTGTTATTCTTATCATCCCCTATCTCTGCAGTGACATTATAATTCAAGGGCTGACCATTCTTGCTCCAGTTGACTCTCCAAACACTGATGGAATAGATCCAGGTATTTTTTACGTTATTATTATTATTATTTCCACTGGCTTTCAGAGGAAAACATTAGATAAAAAGAACAAAGGGAAAGAGACCGGTTTGAGAGAAAATCAATGATATTCTGCACTTGTCTGTAATAAGAAATTAAAGTTACTTCGAATACACCAATAATGTAAATGCTATTTGGATTTGGCACCTCTAAAAGTTAGGGGTACACTTTGGAGGGTAAAATACAACAATAACCATCAATTCCAAAAATAACGGTGAGATTTGTGATAAAATCTAAAATTAATTCTAATATCAACAATTAATTTTTTAATTAATGATTATTATTGCACTTTATTCTCTAAACTGCTCATAATTAATTGATTTTTGAATTAGTTATAATAACCATAAATTTGAGTTGGATATCTAGAACTTGTTTGGATATAAGGTTATAAGTGTTTTTGAGAATTTTTTCACTGTAAAAAGTTCTATATTTTCAATAGAAAAACTCTTAAAAACACTTGTTACTTATATCCAAAAAGACCGTTATTCGTCAGAATCATTATTTCAGAAGTCATTTTAAAGTGATTTCCACATAATCTCTATATACAATCTATCAAAATTAAACCCTAAAAAATGTGTTTGTTTTCCCCATATTTTGAACTTCTCATCTTAATAATGTGTTTTCAATGAGAAGTAATGGACAAGCTTTATTACAAATTTTCAATTATTAATAAATAATAAATAGTAAACTAAATTGGTCCAAAATTTAGCCACTGTCTCATTGTTTCCTCCTTTTAACAGATTCTTGTTCCAACATAAGGATTGAAGATTGCTACATTGTCTCCGGTGATGATTGTGTAGCAATAAAAAGTGGTTGGGATGAGTACGGAATCAAATTTGGAATGCCAAGCCAACACATAATCATTAGAAGGCTTGAATGTGTATCCCCAGATAGTGCTATGATTGCTTTAGGCAGTGAAATGTCTGGTGGAATCCAAGATGTTAGAGCTGAAGACCTCACAGCTATCAACACTCAATCAGCAGTTAGAATCAAAACTGCAGTTGGTAGAGGAGCGTATGTGAAAGACATATTCGTCAAAGGAATGAACTTAAACACCATGAAGTATGTGTTTTGGATGACAGGTTCTTATGGCTCACACCCTAACAATGGCTTTGATCCAAAAGCACTTCCCAACATTACTGGAATAAACTATAGAGATGTCATTGCAGAGAATGTCACATATTCAGCAAGACTTGAAGGAATTGCTAATGATCCTTTTACAGGAATCTGTATTTCTAATGTGACTATCCATAGTGGAAAAAAGAAATTGCAATGGAATTGCACTGACATTGAAGGGGTTACAAGCAATGTACATCCTAAGCCTTGTGAGTTGCTGCCTTTGAAGCAAGAGAAAATTGAGTGTCCTTATCCAGATGACAAAGTTCCCATTGAAAATGTGCAGCTGAAGACTTGTTCCTTTAAAAGTGTCTCATTCTTCTGAGAGAATGAGTGTATACGAAATCAAATCCATGTAGTAGTTTTTAAGAAATCAAATCAAATCCAAACTATATAATAAATGGTCTGTTTTTCTTAATACCAAAATGATTTTAGTATTCAATAATGGGTATCAAACCATGTTTTCATTAGCCCACATTGATTCTATTTGACTCTATGAATATTATCTCTCGTCAAAGATACAATTGGTCTCAAACCAAATAATCCAAATTTTTGTTAAGATAATTATTGAATTACATTGGTCACTGCAAGGTTGATATCAATCAACGCAGGATTCTGTTACTCGATCTAAACCATTGTTATATTTTAATTGGCAAAATTATGTTTAATACGATATTTCAGTCAATTTTTAGCTGAAAAAACTTATTTGACCATTGATAATCAAGTTTTTTTAGAAAATTTTTAATAGTTTTTCACGTTTTTTAAAACAATAAATTAAGTAGCATTTTTTTAAATATTAGTTTCTAGTTTTTTATTTATATTTTCTTCTATTTTTAAATAAATCTTAATTTATTATTTTTATATCATTTTACACTTTTCAAATGATTATTTAAATTAGTTTTTCTGTTTATATTTTTGAATTTCTAATTAATTTTTCAACTTCTAACTAATTTTTTAACTAATTTTGTCAAAGCCTCCAGCAATTAAGGAACACATACAGTGTAGAAGTACTTAACAACTGTTTAATTTATGTTTAAGGAATAAAAAGTAGTCGTACAGTCTGGTCGTACTTTAAATTTATGGTTTCCTACAAATATATTATTAATGTGTGGTTTAGTATAAATATACATGCATGATTAGGAGCAAAAAAAGATTGATATATCTGTAATTTAATTTCTCACCCGCACATATCTTCAGAGGATGAATAGTCGCTTTGCTTAAATCTGTGGTTAGGAAGAATTTTTCTTCAGATCTTAGTACAACAACATTTGACTCTTATGGATAATTTATGAACTAGAAATACTGAAAAATTCTGTCAGTTTGGTGTGCCAATAGACTTTAGGAACAATTTTGTTATTTTTTTGCCACTTTCTGATGGCATTTGCTGCTGCTTATTCTTGTATTCCTCTTCGTACCACCTAATTTTGCTGATTTTGTGGAGAGTGATTGTGTTCATTAGTCTCCATGGCAATTTGACGTTCCTTCAGTAAACGAGGAAGAGGGAATTAAAAACAGGTCTAAAGTAGGATTATTTCAAAATAAAATAAATATGCTTTTCATCCCTAAATATATTTTGTTTTATTCTCTATAATTTTGTTAAGGACTAAAAAAGAATGAAACTAGAAACTAAATCAAATAAAATCATGATCTTAATATTTTTTGACTAAAAACATATTTTATTCCTTTAAAAAAAGGAAGAAATAGTTGATATTACCTCAAAAAGAAGTAGGTTAGTCTCGAGCATGTAAACCACATCTCCCATTTTGAGTCTAGGATTCACATCAGGACCTACACATCGTAAAGCAACCAAAGCAACCCGTTTAAATACCTTGGAAGTAAGCATTTCAAGCAATTTGGATCCACCACATTTTCAATTTTTCCATCGGAAATCATTGATTTGAACCAGTCCACTATATAATGAGCCTGCAATTTGGAGTCATGTTAAATTCATTATCTGAAAGACAAGAAAGCAGAAATGAAAACCAAAAACTGATGAATGCAACATTGGCTGTGTACCTGTGGCTGAGTCTGATATGAAGGAATCCTTCCTGCTACAATCTCCATGATAAGTAATCCAAAATCATAAATGTCATTACCCTCAGTTAATGTACTACTGGAATGACAATCTGGAGCTTCATAACTGTAGCATGTGAAAATAAACATTAATTTGAAAATTGATTATTAGTTGTATCAAATAAAATTTTAATTTTAAATATACTAATACTATAAATATTTTACACAATCATTCAATCACAAATTATCTTTATAATAAATTTGTTAAACTCTATAATACCTAGCATGATTTCTAATTGGTTGAAAATGACAGTTTATAAAGGGAAAGATGAAAAAAAAACTTTTATTTTGTAGTGATTTTTAATCGTCAATATTTTTATTTTATTAACGACGTTAATTTTAGAGGGATGAAAAAAATAATTTTTAATCAATTTAAAAAAATAAAAGACTAAAATAAAACTTTCTAAAATAAATATGATAAGGAACAATTAGGTCATTTGGCCTAAACTATTAGGTGAAATACTTTTTTCAGCTCATAAAAAAGAGCTAAAAACTTGCCGAAATTGAAAATACTTTTTTTTTTCAGCACTGAAAATACTTTCTGGTTATCAAGATGACTGATAATCAATTCGGTCCTAATGTTTTGCTTTTTGGTTACGATAAGTAAGGCATCAATAAGAATTATTAGCAACGGAGCACGTGAAGAGCGTCCAAGGTTATTATTGAATAAGAATTACTTTTATAAAAAATCAATTTTTTATACTATTTAAATGATTTAGTTTAATTTTAACACATTAATTACTTATATCTTTCATGATGTTTTAACTATTGAGTGAAAGGTGTAACTGATCAGGGGAACGTTTTTTCATCTTTTTAAAAGTTTAAGTGAGGTGAAAAGAAACGGAGATGTCCGTTTGTTTGGGTATCGCAGAGAATCTTAAGTCTGAAGAACATTCTCATGCATGTAGAAATTTTTTCCTTTAATACTTTATTATTTTCAGCGTGTGTGTGTGTTTTTTGTACATATTTTCAGTGTGTTTAGATCTCAAGCATCAAGTCCTCGTTTGAAACTAGGAACATTAAAAAAGAAAAAAGAAAAATGTCTGGCGGTAGAAAATTATGGTGCAATTATCACAAAAGTTGAAAATTATGGTTCATTATTTTAAAAAAAATAATGGTGAGTTCAATTTAACTTGTTAATAAATTTAATTTTAAAAAATGTATATATTAGTTTTAAAGTTGAATTTTGTAAAAAATTAATAAAAATTATTTTAAATATTTTTATAGTATAGGGAAAATTTATTTTTATTTGATGATAATTTTTCTTTTGGTTGTTAGCCACAAGTTTTTTCTTTCAGTTTTGGTTAAAAATGGATATTAATGTTATTAATACAAATTTTCACTCTCTGAGATGTGGAAACCTATTGACACCAAGTATACGATGACACGAGATAGAACTTTTCTGTATTGTGTTGGATCTTGGTCGACAGGGATGGAGAAGACATGTTGGGCCATTTTTTTCATATTGAAAATAAAGATAATTCCACAGAAGAAACTATGAGACTTCAAAGAAGTAAAAATATCAGTTAGAGACAACTACTCTTCCCTCAAATGTTACTTTATTTGAATAATTAAAAATTGAAATCATATGCTTAAAAAATTCAAGATACTAGCCACCGGTGTCACACCATTACACATATGGGGCCTCTTTGAAACAAATTTTTTAAATAGTGTTATACTTGTGTTTTTCTTTTATCATCTTTAATATTAAAATATGGTCAAGAATAAAATGGTACAACTATCTTTATATTATGTATGTAGGCAATTTTATAAATTGAGACCAAAAGATATTGACATCATTTTTTCTTGGAGCTGCTAAATTGATTGTTAATATTATTAAAAACGACTATGAGAATAAATCAAGCATATAAGAATAAAAAGAAATGACCGTCTTCTGGAAAGAATCTTAAGCGGGAAAATATTTATATTAAATGCACATTAAACAGCCGAAAAAGGTGAAGAACATCTTAGAAAACACTTCATCAATCTACTAAACTTTGAATTTTATATCCTTTCCTAAGTACGCCACCACCGTAAATACATAATACAGTGTACTCAATACAGTATCTACAAATCTCTATTTGGTGAACCAATATTCTTAACTTGTGATGACACCTCAAATTGAACCACTTAAGCCATACTTTCTTTTTGTTTTGCTTGTATTTCCATTCTTTTGCAACACATAACATCTCAAATTGCCTTTTCTATTGCACTTTCCAGTTACTTACTAAATCAACCCTATCATACAGAAAGATTATTGACCTCTCCCTAAGTGTATTAAATTAAAAATCTTGACCTGCTACGGAAGAATGATACTATAATGGGTAGGGCATAATAGATGCCCAAACAATGAAAGAGGCAGCATTCTCCCACCAGAATATCTCTTCAAAATGATCATGTCTTAATACTATTCCCAAAACTCAGTTCAGCTGCGCATTCTCCCAAGTGGGTTTCAAAAATTAGAGCAGAAACAGAAAAATCAATCATGTAAATTTGAAAGGGCTACGCAAGCAAAGCTTCTCAATGATCCCTTCTTCAATTGGTTTGTTTACAGGAGAAACCTTGATTTCGTACAGCTTTGGCCACAGTTTTCCAGTCACTGAAAGCAAAACATATTTCTTTTTATCATTAAGCAAAACATATGTTGCATAAACTTATTTGAATTGTAAATGGAAAAGGGGAAAAAGCAAGAACGTTAACTTTATTTGTTGATGCATACTAGGGAATTCCTAGGTGGAAAGAAGCAGAACATTTAGCCTATTAACTACAATATCACTTTTGCATTGCACGGTAAAATTAAATTAAAAATAACTAAAAACATTAAATGTCTAATTATTTATTTTAATTTAAAGGAGACATTCTTATTAAAAAAATGAAACATAAAATATAAACATACGTATAATGAAATAATAATTGATCTATAAATAGATATAAAATGTTAAGATAAAGTGTAAGGGTATTAATAATTAATAATTATAACACAATTAATAAAAAATTATAATTATTACTTTTGAATGAATATTTTATACCATCTTTTGACATGAAAATTTATAACATGATCTTTAAACTCCTGTCCTAAATAAAAACTCAAGTGATTCTCACCCGTTAGAGACAATTTATTGACAACTTTTTTATCTTATACATAAAACGTATAGGACAAGTAATAAATAAAAATATATTATTTTGAAAAGGTAAATATTTATTATTTACTATTTAATTAATTAAAAATATTTATATTTTATAATGTATTTAATGCCCTTTAATTTATGCACTACACACATGGGTTAAAAAAGTGTTTGTAACGTTTTTCAACTGAAATGCAAACACCCTAATAGTTGGATTTTGCAGTAAAATCACTTCCATTTTGACCCCTATTATCAGCAGATAACATAACTAATAGAAACGTAAAAGGGGAAAGGAAAATCACGAAGGGGTGGAATGGAAATAATATGCTTAAATAACAAGATTCAAGTTAATAATGTAATAAATTAGAAGACTGGATCTTACCAAATATCCGCTTTTGCTCATCATCCCATGCTATGCCATTCAAAACATCAATATCCTAAAATATAAAAGATCTAAAAATAAGTGCAACAACTACTGATAATGACTAATTGATGTCGAAACAGGAATTAAAGATGATTCACAGTTTAAAGCAGCTTGTTTTTACCCTGTTTATAAATTAAAGCTTTGCTATAAAAATGCAACATAGGACGGAGTGGAGAAAAGTTATAAAATTGGTGGAGGGTTAAACCCAATAGTAGTACTATATTCCAGTCGTTCCCTTGTTTTAATCATTTTCCTCTTCTTTTCTCCCTTCTTCCTTTTACCCCTTTTATTTTAGCTTATTTTTTCTCTCTTTTGTCTTATTTCCGCTTTTTCTTCTCCTCTCCCTTTCTCTTTCTTTGTCTCATTTTCGATTTATCATTGAGTTTATCTACCACCGACTCCAATTAACTTGGGTTAAAAGTGATGTTGATGTTGATATACACACACACACACTGAATATCAGGACAAAAATCTTATCTCTAGATATCAAAAGGTTTAGGCTCCTTACATTATTCCCAGCTTCGATAAGTTCTTTCCTGCACATGATAGATAAAGTGCAACTTTAAGCAAATAATGAACAAAGATACTTATTAGAGTAAACCCCTGATTTGCTCCTCAAAAATTTATTAATCAATGTGCCCCTCGAATGATAACCTTTTTCATTTACTAGCATCATCAAATTGATGTCATGCAATGAACGAACATCATCAAGGATCAATTTGATGTCTACTAATGTTTTCATATTGAGTAGGAAAAAAAAGTCATACCTTAAATTTTGGAGGAGAATCCATCCTAGAACATTGCCATCATGGGGAGAGATTCTTACAATGCAGTCAGTCTACAAAAAGAAATATCAAGTTATCAACCTCAAACAAAATCCAGCCTAACAGAGAACCTTGGGCCATAATCATCATGCATACATGGCTAAAATTAGAATTCTAGGGGAAAAAAGATATGTTTTCTCCAACTAAAATCATAATTGATCACAAAAAGACATACCATAAAAACATTTGCCCAGACTTCACCATTTATGTATTCCAATTCATTGAGATTGTGTACTTGATGACCCTTATAGTAGACAACGTGTTTTGATACAGCTACAGCAAAGAGGGCAATGTTAAGTTCCATGAAAATGCAAAGCAAACACTAAGTATTGTCAAATTTGAAAGCTGGACACAAAAAGGTTTAGGAATGGTTTTTGCACATAAATGGTGAAGAGAAAGGAATAAAACTTCATTGGACAGACAAACCTTTAAACGTTTGAGGATCAATTTGATACAATGTTGAACTGCCATCACTTCCAAACAAGACTGTTCCATCAGTTGCCAGACCCCAACCATCTTTCATATCATGATTAAATGTCCCAATCTACAGAAATTGTAAAAGTAAGCAAGCTGTTTGACATCTGGCTAGCTATGTTAACAGGCACTTTGGGGCGTTCACCCCACATCACTGCTAGCATCTCAGGAATGATTATGAAACACATCAAAAACAAGATTGATATCTGTAAAACCATTCCATGTAAACAACACCATGGGGACCAACTCTAGGATGACACATGCTTAGATTACACCCAACCAACTTGCATAAACATTCAGTTTTTTTAATGATGCCAACCTACAAAGATATAACACACATTCTGTACCTCAGATAATTTTTAATAAGATAAAGTCAGCTGAAATCACTTATATTCCCATGTAATCAAACTTTAATTTCTAGCATCAATGTTTAAAGATTTTCAAATTGTAGCTGCCAAGAAGCAAATTAGTTCAAGATAGTAAGAAAACGAAAAATTAAAATGAAATGACATGTAAGAGTATACAATATAAACTTTGAGGAGAATATATTTTTATAATTATGCAGAATAGAAAAGAAAGATTGCAAATATCCTATGGTTTAATTATGCAGTCATTTTCCTTCAGTCTCATTGAATCAAAGCAGTAGGAATTATTCAAACCAGACAAAGACAAAAATTATACGAGGGGGAAGGTAAAGCAACAAACCTTTCTTAAATTTTTTGGGTTGTATATGAAACCAGCTTTCTGCAACCAAGTTACTTGGAACAGCCTACAAAAAGTGCAACAGATGAATGTATTAGACTAAATCCAAACACCAAATGTCAGAAGGAAAATAACTCAATCAATAATGTCTCAATCACAAGTGTTTGGAGCCAAAAGGAATACATTATATATGGATAGAATTAAATTAAACATCCCCTACAACATCCAAAAGCAATGACAAAAAATTGCTAAACTGCAGAAATGAGAAAACAAGGTAATCACTTTGCAGCTTTCATGTTTAACTCAAAATACATGGTGTTTGAGAAGTATTCTGATTACTTTCAAAATCAATAGAAACTAAAAGATAGAAAGTCACTTGTTCAGTAATTCATTTATCATGACAAAAATCAACATGAAAGCTCAGCACAGCCACATTCTCTTCTACTCCTGCAGGGGCCAAATGCTAATGACAATGCCATGAGCATTTCACATTTAGTAGCAAGCAATATGAAACTGTATTTTTCAGCCCTTAATTTCAACACAATTTAATATGTGGCTCCAAAAAATTCTAAATTCCCAAGTGGTCTAAAGAAATTGTACAGTCCTTTTATTCTATGTTTCTATTGATGCAGTAGAAGCTATTTAGAAGGTAGAAGGAATGCCAAAATATTAAAGACAAAGTCCTGTCTTTCTAAAGGAAACAAAAGATTATATTCACTCGGAAACAATTCTTAAGATATGTGGACATTTCTCCCTCTCTTTTTCATCTCCTAATTCATTGGCAACAGGACCATCGTTTATGTATAGTAATCTACATAAATAAATAAATAAAAAATATAATGCAACATAATTTGCCTCACACCTATTATCGAGGAGAGTTAAACCTTCCCCAAATAATGAACTATCCATCTTCTGCACATCCTCAACCTGCATGTAGCACAAATAACAAATATATGAAATTTACAATAGTTTCCAATACTATACGAAACATAATTAACATGCTACATTAATATGAACAATAACATATATATTTATAATGTAGAGTAATTAGAGATCCAAATAAACTAAGTACTACAACAGTTCTTGGAAGAGTTCAAGAAAAAAGTTTATATGTACCTTCCCAGTATGAAGAGCAACTTTACGGACAGATGACTGAAACAACAAATAATTAAACGGTTAAATGCAATACTTCACATTAAAATAATATTAGTTTCATCTCTAGGAAAACAAAGATTTCAATGTAATTAGAAAATAAATCGTGATTTATACAAATTTTATAATAAACAATACTTGAAAGTTGAAAACACTTTGGTCTTATCCATTAGATGACGATGACAACTGTACTGTACTGGTCTTATCCCAATGAAAACTCACTACAAGAAGAGATAGCCCTGGTTTCTAATGTAAAACATCACATTTTACAAATAATGGGAGACCACTGTTAGGGAGGTGGATGGGTGTCTCTTAGGATCAGATGAGCAAAGCCTTGTCCTGACAGCAAGAAGTTTATTTCTTCTGTGGAACCCCGTGATCACCGGGTCACAAGGTAGCAAACTATAGCAGTGCATCAAGATTAACCCTCAAGTAAATTTTATAATTATTTTTTTAACAAATTGAGGTAAATGATGGCAGGTGACTGATGATTTACAATTCAAAAATGGACAAAATTTCTCATCCAACTCCAACTGTGTAATGGAAAAATGGAAGGCACAAAGCTAATGAAAATCATTTAAAATAACAGAGAAAAAAAAGGCAATGGAGGAAAAGATGAGTAATATTACCTTCCCATAAAGACCAGTTGACTCAAATAAGGTGTCATTTCCATCGTAAACAAGGCCCTGAAATCAAAACAAGAGACAGAGCCATTTTTCTTCTCCATAAGTGACAAATCAAATAATACCCAAATCAACATCTTGCATTTCATCAATAAAGCAGTGCACACTTCAATAATTTCACAAACTCTCTCTCTCTCTCTCTCTCTCTTAGCATAAAGCTCAATATTCACAATATCCAGGAAGACTATGTGCTACTTGTTCTAGATCATCCAAGTAAGTTTGTGAATCCAACACTGAATTTAGTCTTGCTTTTATGTCATTTCGTATCTTCGCTTTGTGCAGAAGTCAACAACTTCTGTCAAATTCACCTGAAAATCCACTAGACTTACAAGTAGCCCATTAATTTCTAATAAAATCTTGCAACTTACTATTTTACAAAATCTTACAATTTACTATTTTCCGTATCCTTACGGCTTTTTCAAGAGGTCTCATATACAGTTCGGTCCTAGTGTGTTGCTTTGGTCACCAAAAGTGGGCATCTATACAGATTAGTTTCATTAATATTTAGTTAGAATACACAGTGTACACTGTAATCGAATCATAGATTGTCATGTATAATAAAATTATTGAATTTCTTAACAATTGCTTCAAAAGTAATATCTAGACTATAGAGTGATTTCTAATTGACCAACAGTACGACAATTTTCAAACAATCAGTGTATCAAAATTAAACTTATCGGTTTAAATTATCAAGTTCATCTCTCAAAGAACTAATTTGCATAGACAAAATCGATCAGGTACTAAATCTACACAAACAAAAGTCAACACTTTCACGAATCAAACTGTACATTAACTCAAACAACGAAGAAAAAAAAGGATGACCTGGGTGAAGGCTTGTGGATCGTGAGGGAACACGTTGACGACGGTGATCGTCTCGTACGAAACCCCGCGTTGGAACGCCCGCAACTTATTTGACGAAAGGACCAAGAGAGCGATGACGGAGACAACGAGAAAAGCGGAGAGAACTACGGATGCCTTGGCGTAAAAGCGAGAGTTGCGCCGCGGAGGAACCGCAGCAGCCATGGGAGGGTTCTGGGACTCACGAGCTCTCCGTTTCAGTGATTTGGTTCCCATGGAAGCAATGGTTCTTCATGGAAGAGAGAACGAACGAGAGAGAGAGAGAGAGAGAGAGGCGGCGCACGATAGCACGTGGTGGTCGTGGCAGGTTAGCGATGGTGCTAACATGCGCTAGCTGCTTGTCTCTTTAAATGACAGTGACAGATAGACAGGCTACTTGGGTGAATCCGGTGACATTTGTGGGCATCTGTTAGATCCCTCAGATATATAACGTGCGTATGTCTTTTTCTTTTTCTCTAAACAACTAGTAATATTTTAGAGTAAATATTCAATTGATCCTTGTTCTTAAATTTTTAAAACATGCAATGTGTCATATTGTTAATTTTCTCTGTTAATCCAAAGAGCTAAACTTAAGTAGTATTATTGAACCAATTTGTCATCAAAAGTTTTATTGTGTGTTGTGAAGGCAAAGGTAATAAAATGCAATAGCATTATGTTTTTTTTACTATTTGGGTAATACATAAAGAGATCAACATTTGTTGCAACAAAGTGACAAATAAATCCTTTAATAATATTACTTGATGTCATTTAAATAATTGAATCTAAAAATTTATTGTCAAAACGATCCCTTCGATGTCATGATCAATGTTGTCATCTCTGTCATTGTTATCATCGTCATGAATACTAATTGATCCAATGTCATCTCCTCTAAAACCCTAAACACCATCATCAAAACCCAACCTCTCCAACATATTATACCACCAAAATGTCACAACAATGTCACAACATTGAACACAGATTCGTGGTGGTGGGAGAAAGAGAAAGAAGATCAAACCCAGATCCATAAACCCAAATCTGTGGCACACCAAACCCATATATGTGGTGGTGGGAGAACGAGATGGTGCACCAAATCCATATCCAAACACCACGACACACCAAATCCAAATTTGTGATGCACCAAACCCCATCGAACCATAATGTCTCTATGTTTTGTTGTTATTGATGGTGGTGGTGATAATTTTCTTGTTGGTTGTAGTTTGGGAGCCATTGAATGGAGGTTTACGGTGGTGGAAGAAAGAGGAGGGGTAAAACAAAAAGTAGAGCAAAAAGAAAATCTACCATTTTCCAAATTGACAAGTTAGTTTCTTAAAATTTTAGTGGCAAATCAATCCATCTCATTTATCACCGACGTGGCTATTCATTTGTACACATGGCGTCATACATAACTAAACCTCCTAACACATAGGCAAGTTCGTTTGAATTAATGGATGAGAGTTAACGGTTAGATAAATTTGTTGCACTTTTTGAAAATTCGGAATAAAATTTTATGTTTCCATCTTTTAGGCACCTAAGTCTCAACACCTTAAAAATTCAATGACAAAATTATATATTTATCCTAATATTTAACTTACAAATACTACATTTTATTAATTAATTAATTAATTAACCAATATATATTAGTTGGTATTTACATCAGCTGTTACAATTCCAGATATGAAATCCAAGCAGCCATAAAAAATTCTACCCTCTCTTGAGAGGGATAAACCAAACTTAGCCATTGCATCTGTTGCACGATTCGCTTCCCATGAAGACATGTCCCCAAGTCACAGACCAACACTTGCTAGAAGCTTCTTTAACATCTTGGACCAGCTGAAGATATCCATGAGACTGATCATAAATGCATGTTGTGAATTAACCAAACCAAGCTTCAAAAGTTTCAAGCTCTGCTTGATATTCTGGACCATCCCTCTAATACGAAATGTCAAGGCCTCAGGTGGCAGTGAAGCATTCGAGAAAATAGTTTCATTCTTGTTTCTCCATAGAACCTATAAGTCTACCATAAAGGTCTTGACTCAATCCCTCCTACTATCCCTATTGTTGTTAATGATATTCTTAGATAACAAAGGTCTAAGGTCATCTGAAAAAAAAAGGTTGTTACTTTAGAGCCCAAATTTGGCCATCATTGTTTCCTTCACATTGCTGGAAAAGAAGAAAGTCATTCGCAAAAGCTAGAATGAGTATCCAAAGTTTCTAATCAACCACAAGATTAATCAGCTGAAGTAGCCTTTCTATGCAAAGCACAAAATAGATTAAATTTCTTCGGAGTATGTTTGAATGGAATATTTTAAAATTTCATAAAATTTAAAATTTAGGAAAATTAAAATGTATCAATTAAAATTCTTTTATTTTCAAAATTTTTTGTTTGAATAAAGAAATTAAATTTCTTCATTTTCAAAATTTTGTGTTTGGATAAAGATATTGAATTTCTTCATTTTTTAAATTTTGAACCTCATGCACAAAAAAACACGTGAGGTGGGTGGTGTCGTGAGAGTAGCGGAGTTCGGAGTACTCGTCTATGATTGAGACGGAGCAAAAAGTTGTGCGATTAGAGCTTTTTAAAGAGAAGAAAATTTCAATTTCTCACCTTTTAGAAGGAAATTCAAATTCTATATTTTTAATTGTTTAAAATTCTATTTTAAAATTCCAAAAATTTAAATTTTTCGTACAAAAATATCTAAACAGTAAATTTTAAGTTCTTTAATAAATTACTTTTCCCAATTAAAATTCTCTTAGTATGTTTGGATGGAGTATTTTAAAATTTCAGGAAATTTAAAATTCAGAGAAATTAAAATGCATCAATTAAAATTTTTGTATTTTCAAAATTTTGTGTTTGGATAAAGAAATTAAATTTCTTCATTTTTAAAATTTTGAACCTCATTCATGGATAAAACACGTAAGGTGGGTGGTGTCGTGAGAGTAGCGGAGGTCGGAATAAGTCGGTGATTGAGACGAAGCAAAAAATTATGCATTTAGAGTTTCTAAAAAAGAAGAGAATTTCAACTCACCTTTTAGAGGAAAATTCAAATTCCATATTTTTAGTTGTTTAAAATTCTGTTTTAAAATTCCAAAAATTTAAATTCCTCATGTAAAAGTATCCAAACAGTGAATTTTAAATTGAAGAATTTTAAATCCCCTAATAAATTACTTTCCCTAATTAAAATTCTCTATCCAAACACACTCTTAAGGAGTTTCCATTCTAAAGCATCCCCATTCGGATAGTGGAAATGCAATGGCAGATAATAATCTCCACAGACTGAGTCGAGCAACCAATATCAGTAATGGTATCCTTGATAAAAGTCCATCATAAGCTTTTTTGCAATATATTAAAACATTTGTTGACTGGTTTAATATATATATATATATATATATATATATATATATATATATATAAACTTGCTAGACTGGACCATCCATTTTTAATCATTTCACAAGGCATTATAAAATAAATATTTTGTTGTTTTTATTCAGAGAAAGAAAAGCTAAGCATTGAGTGTAAACTAATATATTTATATAAATTAATATACTTATTTAATACATAAACTGGAACAATTAAGAGATTTTCTATAAAAAAAATATGGAGTTTTTACATATAAATTTTTTAAGTTATATTATTAATTAAAATATTATTTATTAAATTATTATTTTTCAAATATTTTTTAAAAATATTTGAATAATAGTTACAATTTTAAAAAACTTATATAGTTTATTTATAATTTTAAGAGCAATAACTGTATAACTTAGTTAAAATTATAATTTTTATTACATTTTTTTTTCTCTTTTGTCTTACTTTTCTTCCTTTTTTATTTTTCTTTTTAAGATTTGTTGTATAACTTGTTAAACAAGTATCATTTCTCTGTCTAAAATTTAAACCGTTATTATTGGCTGTGTGCCAGGTCGTCCTCGTCAGCGAGGGAGAGAAGGAACATTCTAGAGCGCCAAACCCAACCGTCTTCATGGAAAGTTCGCGATACCCTGTCGCGAAACTAAAAAACCAAAACGACGCCGTTTGCTCCCACGTCACGCGCTTCATTCAAAAAACGATAATAAAGAAAACATATGCAGAGAGAGGTAGAACAATCCAGAACCCGTAGTTTCTCTCCCATTCCCTTTCCTATATAAACCTCCTTATTTCACTACCTTCAACAACTTCAACTCTCTGCAATTCGTTCTGTGCAGTTTCCTGCTCTCTTTTCTGCGATTTTCCTTTAGATCGTTGTCTGCGGTTATCTTTTTGAGCTTCCATGGCGGACGCTGAAACCTTCGCTTTCCAGGCTGAGATCAACCAGCTTCTCAGCCTCATCATCAACACCTTCTACAGCAACAAGGAGATTTTCTTGCGTGAACTCATCAGCAACGCTTCTGATGTAAGCCTCTATTATTATCCCTCACTTACTCTTCCCAGTCTCTGTTTTTTTTCGATGATTCGAATTAAAAAGAAATCACCAGTTATATAGCACATGAAATCATTCAATCAATCACTAACGTGTTTTTCTTTCAATGAATGAGATATTGGTTGCACTATGTTGTTTTTGTTCGAACGTTATTGCTTTGGTCAATTTAATTCTCGATCCATGAATTGATTTGATTGATGGAGTATAAGATTAACAAGAATTGAAGTTTCATTCTCATATTATATGTGACCTAAAGAATAAGCTTTTACTGGGTGATAGTTGAATTTTGATTACAGAACAACACAAAAATACTAACCTATTCTTTAAAATTGTGCCTTTCAGGTTTAATACTAGATAGTACATCAGTTAATATTGTCTCTTGAAATATTTGTACCAATATTGCGTAAAATAAGGGTCTTTCTAATTAAAATCCTTAGGACATTAGTTAAGGAACTTAAATGAAAGAATTTGCTATAAAAATTTCTGCAAACATTTTTTACTTCCAAGTTTCTTAACCAATGTCTTTGGGCGCTATTTAGCATTTGTCTTTCAAATAATTTAAGGTGTTCTTTATTTTACTAACAGTGTTTTGAATTGTTTTTATTTGGCTCCATGTAGGCTTTGGATAAGATTCGATTTGAGAGTTTAACCGACAAGAGCAAGCTCGATGCTCAGCCAGAGCTCTTCATTCGTCTTGTGCCAGACAAGGCCAACAAGACTCTTTCCATTATTGACAGCGGCATTGGAATGACCAAAGCAGGTAATTCTTTGTTACATTATACGAGCACGTGTTTGGAATTTCGAATGTTGATTTAGATTGAATGTGTTTTATTATGTTATGTTTCTCTGACTGAATATTGTATGTTCTGTTGTGTTGTAGATTTGGTGAACAACTTGGGTACCATTGCGAGGTCCGGGACCAAGGAGTTCATGGAGGCATTGCAGGCTGGTGCTGATGTAAGCATGATTGGGCAGTTCGGTGTGGGGTTCTACTCTGCTTACCTCGTTGCAGAGAAGGTCATTGTTACCACCAAGCACAATGATGATGAACAGTACATTTGGGAGTC
>PYAF01000136.1:844008-861633 GCA_007407185.1 Glycine tomentella | reverse complement strand
GTTGTGTTGTAGATTTGGTGAACAACTTGGGTACCATTGCGAGGTCCGGGACCAAGGAGTTCATGGAGGCATTGCAGGCTGGTGCTGATGTAAGCATGATTGGGCAGTTCGGTGTGGGGTTCTACTCTGCTTACCTCGTTGCAGAGAAGGTCATTGTTACCACCAAGCACAATGATGATGAACAGTACATTTGGGAGTCTCAGGCCGGTGGTTCTTTCACTGTTACTAGGGACACCGATGGCGAGCAACTCGGAAGGGGAACCAAGATGACCCTCTTCCTCAAGGAAGATCAGGTAGTTTTGAATGACAAACTGAAACCCCAACTTGTTGTTTTGTGAAAAATTGAATACGTTGTTGTTGTTTTGTTGAGGAATCGGATTTTTTCCAACCATGTTTTGTTGAAAACTTAGCTTTTAATGCAAGTCGCTATGTTGGTTGTTGAAAATTTTGGTTAGTTGAAAAAAAAAAAATTATTTTTTTACTTGACCCGTTTTAATATTTTTTTCTGGGGAAATCGGATTTTTAACCTAACCCGTTTTTATATTGAACATTAGTTTGCTGTTTTTTATTTTTTTGTTGAAAAAACTTGATTCATTGTCGTATTTTGTTGAAAAATTTGATTTTTTTTTTTTTTTTTACTTAACCATGATTTGTTGTTTTTAACCTTACTAATGTCCATGTCTTGGATTGTGAACAGTTGGAGTACTTGGAGGAGAGAAGGATCAAAGATCTGGTGAAGAAGCACTCTGAATTCATCAGCTATCCTATTTACCTCTGGACTGAGAAGACCACAGAGAAAGAAATCAGTGATGATGAAGATGATGAGCCAAAGAAGGAGGAAGAAGGGGACGTGGAGGATGTTGACGAGGACAAGGAGAAGGATTCCAAGAAAAAGAAGAAGATCAAGGAGGTTTCTCATGAGTGGGAACTCATCAACAAGCAGAAACCAATTTGGCTGCGAAAGCCAGAAGAGATCACCAAGGATGAATACGCTTCTTTCTACAAGAGTCTCACCAATGACTGGGAAGAACATTTGGCTGTGAAACATTTCTCCGTAGAGGGCCAGCTTGAATTCAAGGCCATTCTCTTTGTTCCAAAGAGGGCACCCTTTGATTTGTTTGACACCAGGAAGAAGATGAACAACATCAAACTCTATGTCAGGAGGGTGTTCATCATGGACAACTGTGAGGAGCTCATTCCCGAGTACCTTGGATTTGTGAAGGGTGTTGTCGACTCCGATGACTTGCCCCTCAACATTTCTCGTGAGACGCTGCAACAGAACAAGATCCTGAAGGTGATCAGGAAGAATCTTGTGAAGAAGTGCATTGAGATGTTCAATGAAATTGCGGAGAACAAAGAAGACTACAACAAGTTCTATGATGCTTTTTCGAAGAATTTGAAGTTGGGTATCCACGAGGATAGCCAGAACAGATCTAAGTTGGCTGATTTGCTCAGATACCACTCGACAAAGAGTGGAGACGAATTGACAAGCTTGAAGGACTATGTTACACGAATGAAGGAGGGCCAGAAGGACATTTACTACATCACAGGAGAGAGCAAGAAGGCAGTGGAGAACTCTCCTTTCTTGGAGAGACTCAAGAAGAAGGGCTATGAAGTTCTCTTCATGGTGGATGCAATTGATGAGTATGCAGTTGGGCAACTCAAGGAATACGATGGCAAGAAATTGGTTTCGGCCACAAAGGAAGGGTTGAAGCTGGATGATGAGTCTGAGGAGGAGAAAACGAAGAAAGAGGAGAAGAAGAAGTCATTTGAGGAGCTCTGCAAGGTCATCAAGGAAATTCTGGGAGACAAAGTGGAGAAGGTTGTTGTCTCTGACAGAATTGTTGACTCCCCTTGTTGTTTGGTGACTGGTGAATACGGATGGAGTGCAAACATGGAGAGGATCATGAAGGCCCAGGCTCTGAAAGACAACAGCATGAGTGGCTACATGTCTAGCAAGAAGACCATGGAGATCAACCCTGACAATGGTATCATGGAGGAGTTGAGGAAGAGGGCTGAAGCTGACAAGAATGATAAGTCTGTGAAGGACCTTGTGTTGCTTCTCTTTGAGACTGCCCTTTTGACTTCAGGTTTCAGCCTTGATGATCCCAACACATTTGCTTCGAGGATTCACAGGATGTTGAAGCTGGGTCTTAGCATTGATGAGGATGACAATGCTGGAGACGATGTTGATATGCCCCCACTGGAAGAGGACGGTGCTGAGGAGAGCAAGATGGAGGAAGTGGACTAAATGCCAAAGGTCTATGTTAAATGAATTGTGGTTTAGTCTGTTAAATGGTGGTGGACGCAGAAGTCTTTCAGTTTTATCTTCCTTTTTTTCGTTTTTTAAGATATATAGGGTTCTTTCTTATTTAGGTTTTGTGTTGTGACAAATGTGTCTGTCAGTCTGTTGCATCTACCTATTTTGTCAGTAAGTGTTCTGGATACATCAATGAAGAAGAGCGAGTATTTACTTCCTCTGACTTCTCGTATACCTTCCTTCTAAGAATTAAAATAGTAAAAAATTATATTTAAAGTGTTTTTTTTTAAAAAAAATTCTAAGAATTAAAATAAAAATACTAGAATGAAGATAAAAAAATTCTAAATTTGAGGATGAAAAATTTATTTAAACTAAATACAAATTTAGTTCTTTTGCATGCATCGAAATTATGCAATGATATCATGTCAAAGCCAAAATCCATATTCGACTGAGAAAGTAAAACAGAGTGGAGGATTGCTCTCTGCTGCAATTAATTGAGTTGAACCTACTCCAGGATACTGCAATAATTAGATACTAGTAAAATGAACATAAAAGCAAGAGTTGCTT
Organism: Glycine tomentella; assembly: GCA_007407185.1. Taxonomy (NCBI): domain Eukaryota; kingdom Viridiplantae; phylum Streptophyta; class Magnoliopsida; order Fabales; family Fabaceae; genus Glycine; species Glycine tomentella. The sequence continues at coordinate 858,806 of PYAF01000136.1, read as the reverse complement.
CAAATGTAATTTTGCAAATGCCTAACCAAACATGTTCTAAAGAATCCAAGACGGTCTTTTGGAAAAACATAGTTTGCCAGAATCACGGTTAGAGACTTACTCTTCGATTTTTAGGTACTCTTTACCAACTTATAGTTACTGTTGAATTTCAATTCTGAAGCTTGTTTTGATTAAGACCCCGTTCAGTTGACAGAAGCATTTGTTGCGTTCTACTACGCTTCCTTGCTAGTATTTAGTTTGATCTTTTTGCAGTGCCACGTGATTTTTGTCTTTCTTTGATTTGGATTTCTCACTTTTTGTGGTTATTCCCTTCCGAGCTGTGCGTGTTAATTAACAATTCCAAGGCTAGCTAAACATCTCCAAGAATTGCTTAATTTTAATTCCCATTGGTAATGATCGGATTCAATAAAAAAAACTTACCTGACCGCTCCATTACCACCAAATCTCTGAGTAGAGCCATTTAAAAATTTCGAGAAATTTGAAAAACGAAATTTAATTCTTCAACTGACTTCCACTTGGAAAAACTTCTCAAATACAACAGTTTTCTTTTTCTTTTCGATCATAATTCATAAATAACAACAAATATGCTCAAGACTTCCGCTTTTTTACCAGCATAAGAGAGCCAAAGCTAATTTTACGTTTTTTTTTTTTTTTTGTGGTAAATCACTGGTTGATTAAAACAGAACTCTTGACTAAAAGAAAGAGTGCTCCAATTGTTCATCAAGGTTAGTAGTTTATGTTCTTAACTTGTTATGATTCATTTCCATATCCAGTGCCCAAAACATTTAAACTGGTAAATTCAATAAGATGTCAGACTAGGAATATAACATTCTTACTTCAACTATTCGATGCTTGGTTGAATTTAACATACAAATCTAGGTGCTGTACAGACCTAGACAAAACTAGAATACATTGATTCAAATATTTGATGTTTGCTGAATTTAGTACACATTTATGAGGTTCTGTGCAGACCTACAAAGAACTAGGAAAATACCTATACAATCTCAGATTATTATCTTCTTTTTACTAGGCTGATTCATATATACATGACATAATAATGAATGATGACAATTATGATTTGCATAGCTAAGATGACGAGCAACAGCAATAAATATCTAGAGCAGAATAAAAATTAGCTGACTCGAACGTCTTCAGTTTGTTGCCTTGCCATGACCATCAGTATCTTTATCACATCATGGAAAATAATAGCACCCTGACTGCATCCAATTGGTGGAAAATGAAGCCATTTTCTGCCTCCATCCCCTTGGCAGTCTTCAAATGCTCATCGTGCATGGGTCTATCCGCGTTGATAGTTATCATCTCTCTCTGGTTCAACTTCATATGATGATAGCAGCTTTCTCTGCATAAATTATGATGCGTGTCCATTAGAAAAGAGGATGACCATCATATTATATCAAGTACGTTATTATTCTTTCTTTCCTCTTAGAGATTTAATTGGGATGTTTTTTCAGCCAATTAACTCCACAACACAAGTCCTACTAGTCACAAATTTTTTAAACACCAAAATACATTAATATACAATATGAACATATACATTTTGTGAAATGCGTCTGTTTTAAACAGTAATGATAGCAACAAATGCATCCATCAAAAAAAAAAAAAAAAAAACCTTGAAGTCAAAACCTTCAGATGTAATAGCAAATATAAGATTCAGTTGAAGTATGGAGGGAAAAAATGTGCTGAGTCAAATAATGATTAATAATAGCCTCGAATTTGACGTTTCTTGATGGATCCCAGTTCAAGGGCAAAATGAATAAGAATATTATAGGACATTGGAAGTAGGATGAGAAATGAAATGCTATAGACAAGGCACTCGACATGCCTTATATTTCACAAGTAAAATGTTGACAGCAACAAAACATTGGAGTTAACCAATAACTGCTACTGATAATTGATTTTTTTTTTTTGCTGATGAAAATTGCTTCTAAATACTCTTTTGTTTCCTTTGCTGAGATGATAAAAGAAATTCAATAAAATAGGAGAGAAGAAAAAAAAATATTGGATAGAAGGAAAGATGCTTGCAACAGCAACCATGAAAATCTTACTCCAAATGATATGGGCACTAAAAAATGAAATAAAAAGATAGCACTTTACCAAAATGAACTCTTATGGTGCTTATACAACATAACAATATGATATGCTAGACATTTATAGCAATGTAAAGATCAGTGCATTAATACTTACATGATCCTCAAAATCTGGGCTAGTTAAATTGATGGACAGGTTTCTCATTAACAGTAGCACCTAAAAAAAGCCAAGGACATATATTCGTAAGTACTTTTGAACAAGCATTAAGTCATTTATACAACTGTAGTAGACACCAGCCAATAATAAGTCAGGTTCAAATAAAGCTTTTTGTCAACTTAAGGAGTATCTATAACAGAATCCAATCCAGCTGAACAGAATAACAAATATTGGAGTGGAGGAACATAGACATACCGTCTCAACATCTATGCGGTCCATCTTTTTTAGTTTCTGCAGATGCTCAGTTGCATTTGGGTCAAATACACTGCCAATGAAGCCATATACCTGAGTAAAATCTGGAAGAACTGCATTAAGAAAAAAACATTTAACTATCAATTAAAAAATCAAGACAATTATAAATATAAAAGAATCAATAATACTAATATAATATAAAAAGGAAACTTGCATGACAAGAAAAAAATGATTTTTAATAAGGAATTATGTAAGTCTGTGTCTGTAAGTGGGTCAAAGTGGGAGTTTGTAGAAAGCTACTTAAACAGCTTTCAAGACATGATGAATATGAGATGAAATGAGTCACAAAAAAATTGCACTCAGCTTTTCATCCATGAAGCACATAATTTTAAAATGATATGTCTTGGACACAGGATTCCATCAAATGTAATAATAAATAAATTGAAGGTACCACATGAGAAAATATCAGCAATATACAATTTTTCAGTATTATTTGTAGAGTACCATTGAATTCAAATAAAAGCTGACAGCTTATAATTTTGAGCATTTCAGTTATATCACAATTCAAGTGAAAATTTTGGTGCATAAGACAATCATCCATGTCCAAGATTGAAAACTAAGTTACTTCAACCCCACATAGTGTAGGGTATTTTATACAACTGGCATAAAGCACACACTGAGTATACATTATATGTCACTGTCAGCACAACCTATATTTATAACAACATTCCATAAACATGCCATGCATGCATGTAATCATCAAAGTAAATCAACTTGAAACTACTAAGGAAAACCACTAAAACCTTGCCTCTCAATGAATGGATTTTATTCCCTTGACCATTAGATTCACCAACTGGCCACACTTTAGGAGTGCTTTCCCCGCTACTGCAAGGATTATTCACTTTTGTCACTGGAATAAACATATAATGTTGCAAACACAAGAAAGTAGTTAGTATCTTTTAATTTTTTTTGGCAACAAGTATATTCAATAACCTATGTCTACTTTTCATGAACAAAATTCCAGGATCAATATAAGCAAAATTTAAGGTAAAGAAAATTGTAGCATATAATACCAGGAGATAAATTGGCAGGTTGCAAGGTGTTGTTCGACCAGGACGATGCCACAGTGTTAATAATAGGAGTTTTAAGCATCGGTGGGGCATCATTCTTCAAGATATATCCAGGTTCAAGGAAAGAAGATGAAGACTGAAAACGTCCGGATACTTGTGAGAGTACAGGAGCTGTCAGATGTCAATTATAAATAATTAGATATAAATGCACTTAAATCGTCTAAAAAATAAATGGTGAAAGATTATGACCATTTTTGGAAGCTTTTTGAGGATATGGATGGGCAGCTTTTCTTTTAGGCCTGGGTGGTGGAAGATGTTCACTTGTCCCACTCTTCTGAACTTTTAGAAAGTATTTCTGTGCATGGCTACGTATCTACAAAGTCAATAGAAATTATCATTAGTCCTTAAACTAAATTACAGTGTGTTTGGGTGAGGAATTCAAAGAGGCATTCAATTTTTAAGCTGATTTAAAATTCCACATATCAAAATGACTTATTTGGATATCAAATGCAGAGAATGTTAATGATGGAAATTTTAAAGGAGATTTTTTTTGAAGTAAAGTGAAGGGATTTCTACTAACACCTAAAATTAAAAAAATTGGAAATTTATCTTCTCTGTCATAGTGTCACTGTGAACTCTCTCACCTCCGAATTTTAGTGCACGCTCTGTCTGTGCTGCACCTGTCTCACCCTTCCCTTTCTCTTTTGCACCTTTCTTTCTCTCTATCCCTTTTTTGCACCTCCCTCTATTCCACACCTCTTTTCTCACCTCTCTCTTCCACACCTATGTATATCCCAATCCATTAGCAAATATGTATTGCTAATGTAATAAGATACAAATTTACACTTTTATTATTATTAAATGGTTATCAATATTGACTTTTTTCTTCTAGTTAAACATATATTCATAATTACAAATTATGTTGAAATCAGAATACCAAGTACTTAATATTTGATTTTTTAGTTTTTGATTATGTATGAAAAAAATAGTATAGTTTATAAAACTTTAGTACAGTTGATTCTTTATAAAACTTTTATCATGCTTTGCCCATGTTCTGCTCTCAAATGCAGAGGCATGTTAAAGATTACAAAAACCATTCCTGGATCTACATTTAACAGCTTTTAGTATAGTCGGTTGGTCACATTTTTTCAGAGAATAACAAAGTATGATATAAACAATGGTTATAAACATCTAATAATAAATTTTTTTTACTGACATCTAATAATAATTTAATAATGGATTAAGAGTCAAATGGATAAAATGGTGGGCTAAAATGGGCATTAGCCTATTAGGTTTATTTTTTCTCATAAAAGATACAACTTTTTTATTAATGGACCAGGGAAACAAATCATCCCTACTAGAGCAGCACGCGGGGGGGGGGGGGGGCAGAAGACCCATCTTTTGACATTTCATTTCCAGGCAAGATATAGTGGCAAAATTTGAAAACTACATAACCAATTAACCACATTTAATTAGTGAATACCCCTTTTCTTGCCATGGCTCTGTTGACTTTGACTTCCCTCCCAAAACATTGAGAACAAAAACAATTTTAACAAGAAAATGAGAATGGATACTTTCCAGGTGCAAATCTAGACTCAAATTGAGAAATATTAAAGAAAATTCTGCACTTCAGGCAAAGAAACTTTTTTTGTTCAATGAGAATTACCTGTATAACACTCTTGGATCCAACAAATGCTTCAATCTTTTTCCAATCACGGTCAAACCTGAAAACAGAAAGGAAGGAAAAAACAATGTGAGGATAGTGGCAACTGGCGACCCCAATATAAAGAAAGGGCAGAAACAAACACTAGCTTTAATTTGAAACACCAAATTCCTTGTAAGGGATAGGAATTAAGTCTTGAGTCTTGACCTTTCAATGAAGCTCTCCACCATAATAATGTGATGAATTACAACATTCTCAAGTTATTACCAAAATTTAAAATAAAAAGCATGATGATTTGAAGAGTATTTTGGTTAAAGAAAAATGCCCACATTTCCAAGGGTGTCTCTCAACCTTTAAATTTTTTGTTGTAAATTTTGTTTATGGTTTCTCTCTGGTGACCTAATAGATGTTTCAAGGGAAGTTCTATTATGAAAGGCAAAAAGCTCATAGCTTTGCATTTTTAGTCACTTTGGCTCACTAGCTCCTTCTCCCTTTTTTTTTTTAAAAAAAGAAAGTGGAGTCTTGTCCTTCACCTAGATATATTTCCTATTTCTACTTACTATAATATTTTCTTCTACAAAGAGAGGTAATAACTTTCCTAATATGATCATATAAAATTAAACTAAGAGGAATCTACACTAACCTGGCTTTAGGTCATTTTGTGTCGTATCACAACTATGTTTTACTACAATCCCAAGGAGAGAAACATATTGTCAAAACACAGGCATTATTGGTGTAGGAAATCTTCTTAACATACTAAATGCTCTTTAGATTAATTAGTCAAATAATTGTTTTCTTTTTTCTGGTCTATTTATTTTCCAGTTGTGATTGCCAATGTCTTTGGGCCTATATGCACCTATCGTTCCCAATTTATTTATTATTGTAAGGAAAAAGAAGCTTTTCATTGTGGAAGGATCAGAATGAAAATAGTAAATAGTTCAAACAGCTTAATCCAATTAGTCTGGCTGGTCATATTTGGGGGCCAGGCCTGGTTAGAAGTGAAGCAGAAAGCCATCTTCCACTGGTTAAACCGGCAACCACAATTGTAATCAAAGAAATCAAAGGATTACAATATATGTGGAATAGAATTTCCCAGTTGAACCAACTTAGTTTTTAGTGCAATTCTAGTTCTGCTGTTCTAGTATTGAAATTATTGAGCATTGTCCTAATGTCCCCAATCCCCATTCTCTCTCCTCAATAATGGACATTCCAACCATGTTTAAGAATTAAGGTTCTCACTCTACTAGCACTTATCCAATTGATACCTAAAACTCAACTCCTTCAACGTGGCTTGTATGCCATACAGGGTTTGAAACAATAGTCCAATAGTGATAATTTGACACCATAAAATTCCAGCTTATAACAAAAACAATCTAAAATGAAGAAGAAACTAGCTCTCAAGATCATTTCTGATATTCTTTCTTTCAAAGCATCTCATCACAATCTTCATCCTTTCTAAATTCTAACAGGAAAGCATGCTAAAATTAGCAATGAGACACTTATGGGTCAGTTCAATTTTAAAAAAATGTTTTCTTTTAATTTCATGTTTTTAACTAATAACTACCTTTGGTAAAAAAAAAAAAAAAACAAATAACTACCGTAGTACCACTTGTTTTCACTTTGTTTTCTATTTTTATCCTATTTTCACTAACAATTACACAAATTACACTTTATTTGCACTTATTATTTATTTATTTATTTATTTTCAAACATTCGTATTTCGTACATAAAATCATTGAAAATGGAAAGCAAAAGAAAAAAGAAAAAAAGAAAACATTGTAAATGGAAAGCAGAAAGTCATAAAACATTTTATCACACCAAACACGCCCTCAATTCACCATTGCTTTGACCGTGTTAACTCGGCATACAAAATCAAGCTTTACCCTATCTATTCACCCTAGTAAAAAACAAATCCCAATTCATACCCAAAACCCTAAATCTCCCACCCTCACACACAATTCAGCTCGTGCAACTCAGATAACCGCCACCGAGTACTAAAATTCAACTAACCAACGCTTGAACCGAACTCTTAACCTCAATCACTGAATTATCAGAAGCAAACCAAAATTAAAAAAAAAAAAAAAAAAAAGAGGAGCGGACATGATTACAGTTGAATTGCTTCGAGGAACTTGTCGTGTTCGGGGTCGGTCCAGTTCTCCCGCGACTTGGTGATGGTGTAAGGCTTGCGGATCTTCTTAGCGGCGTCCTCCGGCGAATTCGCGGCGGTTGCGGCTGAGAGGGAGGCGAAGGGAGGCATCCCCGGAAGAGCCACGCCCCCACTGGGATCCAAGTAGAATCCCTCGGGCGGGTTCGGGTTTTTGGATACCATTTTCAAAGATTTTAGAGAGAGAGAAAAAGAGACACAGTCAAATGCGGGATTTGTGGCGAAACGTATGCCAAATTTATGAAAGAACAAATGTTATGTGGTGCCGCACTGACGCTAAATAAAGAAAAATATTCAAATTTAAAAGTATAGTACATTTTAAATTTTTAATACAACACTTCAAAATATGAGTTTAAATTAAAAATATATAAAAAAGAGTTTTATTTGTATTATGCTAAAAAATAATTGATTTAGTCATTTTTTAGATGCAAATAGACCTTACAATAAAGATCAATCAAATTTATCTTTTGTTAAGTTATTTATCTTATTTATGAATTAAATTTAGTTTAATGAGTCTTTGTACTCTTTTAATTTTTGAAAATGTATCATGTTTTGTTTTAAGTTTTTGTAATGTTTTTTTTAGTTCCTATAAATGTATCATTTTTTATTTTATTTTAGTCCCTACAAAAATATATTATCTTGTGTTTAGTCCCTAATAATGATGTAACACTTTTGATGTCTTTATGAAGTGTGACATCATCATTTGTTAATATGAAATTTAATGGTGTCATCATTTGATGTTGTGACACTCAATGATGTTATAATAATATTATCATCATTAATCATGTCGTCAATTAACATAATTAGTTAGAGATCATTTTAAAAAAATATAGAGATGAAAACAAAAAACAAATTAAAAAATTAAAATGAAAACACCTTTATGTTATATGAATTTAGCTAATATAATATTATCATATGATAATATATTGAGATGATCATAATGATCTAAATATATTATAGTTACTATTATAATATATTAATTATTGGATCAATCTTAAGATTTTTAGTGTCTTGAGCATAGTGAAAATTATACCCTAGAAGGAAATAATATACCATACTTTTCTCTTTAAGCTTATCATTAGACTTAAATTGTCAATTCATTTTTTTCGAAATTGTGAATAATTTTTTGTTCATAAGTGAAAACATCACCATTAATGAACTAATTACTGGTAATTCTTTCCCTAAAAGAATTTTATTATAAATAATCTATTTTAAAATAATTTTTATATAATTTTAAAATGATTTTATGAATTTTTTATCCTAATATTTTTATAAACTAAATAATATTTTTTGTGCCCTCTAAAGATGGGACTCATCAGAACCGTCGCTCACCTCAATTGTGTCCAGGACCACCATTGATTAATTACTACACAATAATGTATTATAATATTATAGTTAGTAATTATTATGAAAATAACCATGTTAATATATAATACAATATGATTTCATTATAATAACCACAGTCAATTAATATATACTTCCATAAATTACGATATGAAATTTTTCAATATAATATTATTATTCAATGTTATTATAATGTCATTTTTAATATATGATTATATATCATAATTACAATATATTTAAAGGATATTTTTGAAATAATATTCCATTGAATAATAATTATAGGATAAACCATTAGCTGGTAAAAGCTATTATTATAATCTTTACAATTTTTTGTGATTTGAATTATATCATTATAAGTCTTTATATCCATAAAAATAATTAATTTATATATCATAATATTTAATTAAATTCATATTAGTTTATTTATATATTCTCATTCTCTCTCTCCATATATATGAGAAATTCTTAGGTGCACCTGGAGTAAGACATTTTTCTTGCTCTGTTTCATTCGTTATTCGTCATGGGTCATTATTGTTTCCTACATTAATGATAATTTTTTATTTTTCTAGGTACATTAATGACAATTTTTAATTTTTCTAGATAGATTGCTGATATGACGAATAATGAATGGAATAGAGCAAGAAAATGTCTTGCTCCAGCTGCACCTAAAAATTTCTCAAATTTTTCACCATTGATTGAAACATACATAGTGTCCATATTAATCGCATTTAACTTAGCTACGTGCACGTGTCATAACAAATTTCGCTTAGAAGCACAGACACCAAAAGAAAGCAAAGTAGTAATACCTTCTCATTCTCTCCTTCAGGGTGATCGATCCGAATAAATCTGAGTTTGAATCTCTTTTTCATTATTTCTTTTCTCCATTCTAACACCTGTGAGTAAAAAATAGTATAGCAACAATCTGAGGGATTGAAGAATCTGAAACAACCAAATGTTCTATTTTTCCAAGCAACGCATCATCACTTGGTTGATCTTAATCATGATTGTTCTCTACATCCTTTATTCTTCAAATTTTCTTCTCTTAAGCAAGGTCAAGAAGGATTGTTCTACCTCCATTCATTTAGAGGACGCCACCGAAGAACATCTTGAGATGAGTGATAATATGTCCTCAACTACAAAATCCATTGAAAGATCAAATGTTGAAGAGGGCAACAATGAAAAGGAAGAAGAAGAAGAAGAAGAAATACCCCTTGACCAGTTATCTCAAAGACAAGACACGAAGCTCAAACACATTGTTTTTGGGATAGCTGCTTCATCCAATTTGTGGGACATAAGAAAAGAATACATAAAGGTTTGGTGGAAGCCTAATCAGACAAGAGGGGTGGTGTGGTTAGATAGCAAAGTGAGGACTCAAGCAAATGAGGGGTTACCAAAGATTCGAATTTCTGGGGACACTTCTAAATTTAAATATACAAATAGACAAGGGCAAAGATCTGCTTTGAGGATTTCAAGGGTGGTAACAGAGACATTGAAGCTTGGTATGGAAGATGTGAGATGGTTCATGATGGGAGATGATGATACAATATTTATTGTGGATAATGTGGTTAGAATTCTTTCTAAGTATGACCACACTCAATTCTATTATGTTGGAAGCTCATCTGAGAGCCATGTTCAAAACATTCATTTCTCGTATGCTATGGCATATGGTGGGGGAGGATTTGCTATAAGCTATCCATTAGCGAAGGAGCTCGCCAAAATGCAAGATCGTTGCATTCAACGGTACCCTGCTCTATATGGAAGTGATGATAGAATGCAAGCTTGCATGGCGGAACTAGGAGTTCCATTAACTAAGGAACCTGGGTTTCACCAGGTAATTAATTATTGACCTAAATATGTTTCTAATTGCTCTAAGTTCATTGTTTTATCAGTTTTGGTTTCTTGTTAGTTTTTGCTTTTTAATTTTGGTATTTGTAAGTTTTTTGTTTTTTTTAATTTTAGTTCTTTTAAGATTTTAATTTTTTAATTTTTAGTTTTTGTAAGTTTATGCTTACAGAGATTAAAATTGAAAAAAAAAACATAAATTTATAGGGATTAAAAATAAACAAAATACCTTTCAATGAGAAAAGTTGAAAAATTAGGAATTTACATATATCAAAAATAAATTAAAGTCTTAATTGTTTAGCTCTATTGCATGTGAAGTAATAATATCATTATTAGGAGTGCTTGGTGATTTGATTCTTTATTTCTTGAAGAATCTAAAATTTGCATAATGTATATTTCTTCTTTGCTTATGCAGTATGATGTGTATGGGGACCTTTTAGGTCTTCTGGGGGCGCATCCTGTGGCCCCTCTAGTGACATTGCACCATCTTGATGTGGTGCAACCAATATTCCCAATGATGAATCGAGTACAATCCTTAAAACAACTAATGAAGTCTGTTAAGCAAGACTCAGGTAGCGTAATGCAACAATCAATTTGCTATGACAAGAAGAGATATTGGACCATCTCTATTTCATGGGGCTATGTGGTTCAAGTTTTGAGGGGAGTATTATCTCCTAGAGAGTTGGAGATGCCAACACGAACCTTTCTAAATTGGTATAAAAGAGCTGATTACACTGCATACTCATTCAACACAAGACCTGTGTCAAATAAAAACCCTTGTCAGAAAGCTTTCCTTTTCTACATGAACAGAACACGATATGATCCAGTTAGGAAGCAAATTATTGGTACATACAATCGTTTCAAATCTAGACCTCCTTACTGCACTTGGAAAATGCAGTCACCAGAGAAAATTGATTCCATTATAATTTCAAAAAGACCAAATCCTCTTCGTTGGCAAATGGTAAGAATGTTTTGAAACTTGCACTAATACATGAATAATTTATTATGAGATATATATCAACATCGTTTGTTTATTTTCACTCTACGTATTAAAAAGTGTACTTTACTAACTTATCAACATATATTGAAATGAATCCTCTTATTAACTGAATGTAAATTTGTTTTTGCAGTCACCAAGGAGGGATTGTTGTAGAGTTTTACCATCACGAAAGAACTCAACTATGTATATATGGGTGGGCAAGTGTCAAGAGGGAGAAGTTAGTGAATTCAGTCTTTAAGGTGGAACTGAGACCTCCAAACTCCAATTATTATTTCTAGCTAGATATAGACGAGCTATAGAGGCATCTTAGTTTTTTTAAAATAAAAAATAATAGTAATAGAATGTACTAAGAAGTATAAAGTTATATAAATACTTGTTTTAAATTTAGAATTTTACTATACATTTAAATTTAGTTTAGAGGTACTTAGATTATGCGTTATTTAGATTCTTGGTTAAAATCATTTTACTTGAATTTGGTACAATTCCAACATTTTCTTAATTTTCACTGGATGTAAATTTGCCTCTTATAAATATGCAGTCGATAATATGAAATAGTACTTTATTCAAAATATGAGATTAAAATAAATTAAAATTTATAATTATTAAATTAATCCTTTAAAAAAAATGAAACTCAACTTATTTTGTTATTATATAATATTGTTATAATAAAAATATCATAATAACAAATAAATTATGTTTATTAATCAATATTATCTATATTATTATGTTTGTTTTAATTTATGCTTGTTTTTCTAATTTTTAAGCGTTTATTGCAATTTTATGCTTGCAATGATTTAAAAAGAAAAAAATATGAAAATTAAATTATATTATCATTAGAGATCTCACAAATTTGTTCCTAAATTTATAGAGTGTTGACAAATTCGTCTCTGAATGTGTCATGTAGGCTCTTTTAATTGTAACATACGGAAGTTAATTGAGGAATGAATTTGTCACACCTTTAAGAACAAAAATTTAAATTTACATCTTTCGGAAACGAATTTGTCTACGTTTTACACAGACCAAAACACAGAACTAGGGGCTAGGGTGGGTCACCGCCCCCCTAAAAAAATTAATAAAAAAATAAAAATGAAAGAAAAAAAAAAGAGGAAAGAAAAAATATTAAAAAAGGTAAAAGGGGAAAGAAAAAAAATATAAAGAAAACGTAATAAAAAAAGAAAAGAAAAGGAAAAAAAATTAAAACAATAAAAAGGAAAGAAAACATAAAAGAGGAAAAAATATATAAAAAAAAAGAAAGAAAATGTAATAAAAATAAAATGGGAAAGTGAGATAACAGAAAAAGAAAAAAAAAAGGAAAGGAAGATGATAAAACGAAAAAAAATAATAATTAAAAGGAAAAAAAATCAAGAGGAAGAGGGAGAAAAAACACTATAAAAGGAAAAAGGTTTGGACACAAAGGAGATAAAGGAAACACAAATCCCAAGAGAATAGAAGGAGTCAAAAAAGTTTCATTTGATAAACCAGTGCAATAGAAGAGTTTCAGGTATCGTCTCATTCCTTTTTTTTTCCTCTCTTTCTCTTTCTTCTTCATGTTGTTATTCTTCTAAAATAAAATAAGCTGGTATTTGTGCCCCTTGTTTATACACATGCACCTACTGGGTTGAACCTGTTTTTGTTAAATTTGAAACGAAATAAAAAAAAAACTATTGTTTCGGTTGTTAATATTGTGCAATGTGTTGTGTGCATCTCATTCAAAATGTAAAAGTGATTTACTTTACGCGATTGTCATTGATACTTGATATTGTTTGTGATTGACGTGCAGAAAAATTATGGGAAAGGGTGTTACTACCATTGATGCTTATTTTAAGAGAAAAAATAGTGAGTCTTTGTCATTGTTTACTCCTAATGTTGAATTGTTAAATATCGAAACTCCTTCTTCAAAGTCTCCTAAAATTGAAAATAAAGAGGTAATTAAAGAAGTTGATCTTATTTTATTGAAAAGAGATCCTGGGCTACGCCCCCCAATATGGAAATATCCTATAAATCAACAAGATGGAATTCGTCGTGTTTATTTTAAATTTTGTCCGTTTCAATGCAAGCTTCAAAATTATCATTTTTCTGGACCAGAGAATAATCGACGTCATTTTTGCTCTTCTTGGTTTGATTTATTTCCATCTTGGTTAGAGTATTCTCCAAACAAAGATGCTATATTTTGTTTGCCTTGTTATTTATTGAGTAAACCATGTGACAGTGTTCATTTTGGACTTAATACATTTGTTGTCGAGGGATTTAGAAATTGAAAAAATGTTAATAAAGGAGAAAATTGTGTTTTTCTATGTCATATTGGGAAAAATTATTTCAGCGCATAAAAATGTTGTGAGTTCATATAGTGATCTTATGAACCAATCTCAACATATTGAGATATTGGTTGAAAAACTTACTTTTCAAGATTTTAATTTCTATAATAATTTTTTTATATTATTGTCTTTGGAGTATTTTGACTTATGATATAATTTTTTTTATGTTTACCCCTCTCCATGAAATTTTTACCTCTGCCAGTGAACCAAAACGACTATTTATTCTTGATTTAAAAAAATTGAACTTTAAGCCAAATAGACATGTGATAGATGTCAATGCCAAAACATGTGTTTCAACTTTTATATATTATAAATTGCTAGATATCTTGAGTACGTATAACTGTTATTGTAATTGGGGTCACGGTGGGATGACAAAAATATTTAAGAAAAACTAGTCTCTGTACCCATTTGATGCACCAGGAGATTTTTTTATAGATAGGGCTAAAATAATTATTTTAATATGTATATAACTATATATTAAAAAATGTGCATAGTTAAAAAAATATATATTTTAAAAAATGTTCAAAATAATTTCACCAAAAAAAATTATATTTTGTAATATACTTTACAAAATTAATTTTATTTTGTTCTATTTAATTTCTCTTAAAACCCTCTATTTACAATCTACTCTACAAAAACATTTAAGATATTATATATAATTCAATATACTATTTTATCTAAAAGTGTAAGTTTCAAAGTAGACAAAAATTAAATGCTTTTCAACAACATTTAAACTACTATATAATATGCAGGGGTTTTATATGTCGATAAAAATATATTTGAAATCTTAAAGCTAATTTACTAAGTGGGATGGAAATAATTACATTGTTTAAAAGGAAAAAATTTATTTTCATTATTATTAAAGTGCAAATATGAAAAAATAAAGTGTCTCATATCTTTAATAATGTCAATAAATAATCAAATAAAATAATATTTTTTAGCT
>PYAF01000136.1:804856-837362 GCA_007407185.1 Glycine tomentella | reverse complement strand
AGAATGACTTTTATATATTAAACATCAAAATAATACAAAAAAATAATAAATTAATCAACAGTTCACAAATATTTTGGGAACAAAATGTCTTTACATTTAAAAGATCATCATGAAATTATTTACAATGATAAACCAATTAGTCATGTTTTTTCTAGGAAATTACTCATGTAATCTAAAAAAATCAAATTATAAAGATTACTATTATACTCAAATTCATATTACTCTTGGATGGAAGCATTATAACCGTTTGATACATAGATATATATCCTTGCAATATAGTATTTTGTATCAAAAGTAAGTGATAGGGATATATGAATCCCGATAACGTTAATTTTTTTTAAAAAAATACATGTGTATATCAGTAATTGAATTTGAGTGCAGATAATTGAAAAAAGGAGGGGGATTGAAATGATTTTTTTTATAAGAAATCATTGATAACAATGAAAGCACAAGTTATGCCTAAACTGTATAGCAAAATGTACAAAATACCAGAGATATAGTGAAGAGAGCAAATCTTCCTAAGAGTCCAGAACCATACTTGTTGAACATAGAAATCACTTGGAGCTTTATGTTTTTTCAAAAAGTGAGTTCCCACACAATATATTGAACAATATGTTAGACTTTGAGAAGAAAAACTCCACTTTCATTTTTGCCCCCAAACCATGCTTGTTGTTATACACATATCCAAAATAAAACTCTCACATGAGTGGTGGCTGACGCATACAATAGAAAAATCTATACCCAGAAGTTATAAAAATTAAACATCTAAAAAACTGCTTGCTATCATACAACTGCTGTTACTTATAAATTTCATTTTGAAGCATCCCCCAAAATGAACAAAACCAAACTCTGTTTAACAATAACATTGCCCACCAAATGATTCTTCGCTGCTGAAAACTATAGTTCTCATTTATTTTCTTCCAGAGTATTCTCATTCCTCAGGTGACTGGAAATTTAGTTACAACTCCTAGTACCAATTTATAATTAGTTAATTCTATCAAACCTCTGTAACGTTTAATGAAAAAACAAAAAAATCCTCAGGTTAAAACAATGTATAGAAAAGATGTGGAACGACTCACTAGTCACTACCGACAACACAATCACATGTATTGGCTAACTCATAAAATGCAAGACACCTTAAGGTGTAATATGTCCGAGCACTATAAATCTACCAAAGCCTCACTATAGTAACTCATGTAACTCAAACTTTAGCTTTGTAATATATGGACAGTACAAATAACATAAGTAAAATCTTTCACCGATAAAACAATCTAGTTGCTAATCATTATAATCTTGCTCACATCTTTCTCCCAAGGCTTATTATCTTCAATGTTGCATTTTCAACTTTTTGAAACCTTGACGTCGACAAAATTTCCATAATTGCAAAGGCTAATGAACCAAATTTCACCAATTCTGCATAGTAAGGCAACAATGGTTGGTTCTGAATGCAGTAAACAACATTCAATCTTGGACAAACTCATTTTTGGGAAACAAAAAATTCAATAAATTTAGGAAGCAATCAAATTGAGACTTCAATTACTTGAAACAAACCCACAAACAGGGAGGCAACTTCACACCACCAAATTCAATCAAGGCAAACAAATCCATACAAAATAATACAAATTCATCCTTCTTGATTCTAGCAAATAAGAAGGAACCTTGACATTACCAAAAGACCTTTAAATGTAAGAGAGGAAAGAACCTAAAGAAGCACTAAGGTGGAAAAGCCTCTGTCTAATGTCGCAAAATGGCACAAACAAACCGACAATATAGACAATGATGAATATTTGGTCAATTATACATGTTATCATTGTAACCAAACATGATAGTGAAATGATGAGTATTTACCGAACATAAATAAAAGATTAAAAACGTGAATGCAGAAGATCCATAGTAACCATGGTTTGTTAGATCACATTCAAAATAGTCTATTACTTCTCTAATTGATGCAATGGAGCCATAGTACCTATAACGTGTTCCAAACACTTGAAGGTAGTATAATTATTAGGAAAGCACCTATAACACAACAAAATAAACTCCAAAATATTTAAAATGCAAACACAAAATATCAACTACTTCATAAACTCTTCCAACCGAAGTAGTTAGACAATTCCTTATAGCCTACATAACATGGACATGCTTCACTACTTATCGAGTTTAACATCCTTTAACTTCAACAACTTCTTGCTCACTATTAACTAACATTACACCTTGGGAACGTATTGGAGCTACTCCAACAAAGGCATCGTGAACAATATCATTGAGGGATACACAGTAGCAACACTTCATAATATAAGGGTAACCTATTGAAATCCATGTGATCAGTAAATCCAACACCAAAAGCAGATAACCAATTTAAGATTTCCACAATAAAAAGTAGTTGCTATATAAAAGAACTATGAAAATCTCTCCAGCCTGTTGAGACAAAACAAACAAAATTCATGATTTCGATATCCCTTGTTATTTGCTAACATTAACCCTGCACATTTAGTTGGGTGCTTTTATTAAACTGCAACACTTGTGAATTGACAATGTTAGTGGCCAAAATTTAATCCAACATTCCCTATTGAAACACATGACAATTTTCCAATATTAGTATACCAAAATCGTGCCATGGTAAAAAGAAACAACAAAGATACCAGGTATAGGATGATGTTAGCTAGCAAGGTTAAAATACTAATCGTCACTTTTCATTTGGATAGTTAAACATGAGACAATAATAAAGAATGATTCTTAGAGTAGAAAAAGAGAAAAAAAGAAGAAAAATAATGAAAGAAGACCTTCTAGTTTTTCTAGTGCATGTAATATGCTATGTAGCACCGACACCGACATGTGACACAACTCGACTCTCCAACACATCAATCTTAAAAAAATATGGATTTCGACACGTTGGGACACGTTTTAACATTAAATAATATTTTTAATTTATATAGTGTATATTTCATTTAATATTCAATAATTTAACAAAAAAAATTAAAATAAACTAATAATACCTATCAATATAACTGAAAAAATTCATAGAAGCTACATTTCAATCTTCAAAACAGAATATAAATTTGAACCTAAAAAACTAAAAATATAAATTTGTTTAAAGAGTAACAACACTACTGGTTTTTTTTTTTTAAAAAAAAATTAAATAAAGAGAGAAAACCAAACAAAATTTTAAACCATGATAGGTGAAAGTGACAGAGTGAATCAGGGAAAAGGAAAAGTGGAAAACCCATTTAGGGGTTTCGTCCTGTGCTCGTTTGGGTGTAGGGCTGCATGTGAACGGTGACATAGAGAAGGTGAAGAAGCACAATGGTCGAGAGAGAGAGAAAGTGAAGAAGCGCAGCGATCAAGAGATATAAGGTGAAGATTGAAGAAGCAAACAAGTGAGAGGTCAGAGCAAAGCGATACCACTTACCTGTGATTGGTGAATGCAAATGACAGGGCGACGCCGGTGAGAACGGCGATCAGAGCGAATAACGAGCGGAGGTAGAAGCAAACGACGGTGAGCACTGAGCGTGAACAAGTGTGAATTGTGAAGCGAGAAAGCTCGAAGGGTCGCGAAAATGCCCGTGAGTGAAATTTAATATCTGTAATTTTTTTCCTTCACCAAATTTCCCTTTGATTGTGTCCGGCATGTGTTAAACACGATTAATGTGTCGAGATTGTTGACCGTGTGTCAGCACGTGTCGCCATGTTGGATCGTGTCGAACTCGACCTGCCCTCCATTTCAGCATGTCTGTGCTTCATAGATGATATGAACTATGAAGCTCAAATATTTACCAATGTAAACACTTCAAAGCTACAACTATGAAGCATTGGTTGCAAAATCATGAACATAAAAGGACATAAAAAGACAATAAAATTAACCTATAAAGCATGATTGCTAAAATTTCAAAACTAAATAATAAATAAAGTATGAATCTCTATAATATTAAATCAAGCTTATTGTTGCATCTAGCAGTCGCATCATTGTTGCATCTAGTAGTCGTGGGTGTCTTCCAGACGTATGATATATTGGATGTAGAGGAGGCTATTGAATTACTAGTGGAGTTGCTTGAGGTGACTCCCGAAGAGGCTAAAGTAAAGACAAAACAATGCCATGAAGCATGCATTCATCTATCTTGGCTGCGAGACTTGTATGCTGTGAAGTGCGGGCACATGAAGTGGACAGTGGCAGCCAGAGCATATTTGCTCCATTTCGGAATCTACATGAGTCCAGTGGATTTAGTTGGGGAGCGACTGCCCTCCAACACATGTATGACAACTTAAACTATGCCTGTCAACACCACGACAAACATGTTGCTGGCTACATTAGTCTCCTGTAGGTATTTTTGATTACATGAACTAGTTTATTTCTGGTTATTGATTATTGTTTGGATTGTACATAAGCGATTTATTTGTGTTAACTATTTTAGTGA
The DNA here is from genome assembly GCA_007407185.1 of Glycine tomentella. NCBI lineage: Eukaryota > Viridiplantae > Streptophyta > Magnoliopsida > Fabales > Fabaceae > Glycine > Glycine tomentella. The sequence continues at coordinate 832,953 of PYAF01000136.1, read as the reverse complement.
ATACAATATTAGATATACGAGCATTTTCCTGCAGTTGCAAACATGATTGCAGATGAGGACTATGAAGAGAGGCAACCATGGGAATGTCGATAGAGGCCAGGGAAGGCATTACCCATCGCAACCTATCGTAGTCAATTAGATAGGTTGACGATCAACAGTGTTTGTTGGACACCATACACTGATCATCGTGCATTCCGGGACTTTGAAGCCATTTCACTTTTCTCAGGTCATATTAGATGGAGCCCATACATTGTCAGATACCAACCGGAGAGGGTACTTAGACAGTTTGGATTCGTACAGTCTATACCTTGCTTTGTAAGCTCCCCCCCCCCCAATCGACAGAGGAGGTTGATGATAGGTGACTTCACTTTTCGAAGCATCTTGCAGTCACTGGAGACACTGTTAGTTTCCCTGGTCAGTGTGATGCAGATTATATGGAATGGTTCTATCAAATTTCACACTCATTCATGACCCCGCCACAACCTAGGGAGTCTGTTAGGCGTCATCTCGTCGTGCATCATCATGTACATGCTCCATCACAGGTTCTAACTCCAGATGTTGCAGTACCTGAGGATTTGCCTGATGACATGCCTCGACTTGTAGTGGTAAAAAAAATTATATTCATGTTAATGTCATTCTGTTTGCATTGTAGACTTGTTTCATTGTTGTATAACTTTTGGGATTGCGATCTTTTAAAGTCAGAAGAATATTGTTTGGTTTAATCCTTGACTTTGTCATTTCAACAATAATAACCTTCTCTTCTTTAGTTAAACAACCAGTATATGAATGTTCAATCAATGACTTAGCCAAACGACGGTTATGTAACCCGTAGATTAACTTCACCATCCAGCCTTCACCTCCTACGATGGTTTCCCTCACACCTTCAAAGGAAATACTATATCATATAAATACCTTTGAAGTATTGAAGGCATCAGAACAATCAATTGAAGACTTGTTATTTTCAAACACAAATGATTCGCCTCCATTGTTTTTAGTCATATTAATTTCTTCAAACATAATACTATCATGCATCCAGTAATCGTTGTCCATCTTAACAAACAAATTCAAAATAAATTATCATTAACAAACTATACGCATAAAAATCATATTCACAAAAATGACACTATTATTTTAATTCAGATTCAATACATTATTTAATATGACAAATACAAAATCAATACCAAAAAATACACATCACACAAATACATTAATTAATAAAAAATTAAAAAAAAAACAAAAAAAACTCAAAAAAATGATTTTTTTAAAAAATAGCCTTACAAATTGACAATCCGTATAAATATTGCTTTGCTACAGTAACAACGGTGCAGAATGTACCTCCTTCGATGACAACGGCCAACCAAATCTCCACGAATGCTAACCATGACCTCCACCACAAAAACAACATGCAAGAAGTAGCCAAACGAAAAACCAAGCAAGAAGCAGGAAGCCCTCGGAAGAACAACAAAGAAATAGCAAACTTCACAAAAGTGAAACATAGCTGGTGTATGTTAAGAAGAAAGAGAAAAGGAACAAAGACATTATTGGCATTTCAGCAAAATTGTTGGGTGTATTAGAACTCTTCTGGATGTAGGAAGCTGATCCCTAATCATGAATTCTTAAAAAAATTTGTTTTGTGGCCTACACGGACTGTGGATCCCGCTGACCGGTCCATATATCTAAGTCCGTTTACCCAGTTCTAGAAATAAGTACTATGGAGACTAAATAAATATTTTCCTATAGGTGAGAACACTAACATGGGATAACTTTCAAAGTCAATTCATTGCCAGCCACCAAAACAATTAATCTCCAAAATTTCCCAACTGCATCATCATTATCAATATTTTGAGGATATAACCAAGAAGCAAGATGAACTATCATTTTCCATCAGAACCCAAAATATGAAAAGGCTTTCAATGATTGCAGTTTTTATAATATATCAATGGTTCACTTTCCGTGAAGGAACTACGTAGGGCAGACGCAAAACTTAAAGATGACACGGTTTCTGGCGCGTGAATTACTATAATGTATTTTGAAGACTATACTATTTGAGTTGACTTGAGTTTGACTTGACTTGACTATGTCTCATAACATGCTACTGTAGTACTATAAATATAGCTCAATCTCAGCCATGCTTATCACAACTTCATTTGCAAACAAAAGCCATAGGTTGTTACTTCTCTTCGCCTTTTCCTTTGCAATTGTCACCAAACAATTCTTGCTTAGCTCTCATAAGCAAGCATTAACAATTGTCAAATAAAAACCCTTGTCAGAAAGCTTTCCTTTTCTACATGAACAGAACACGATATGATCCAGTTAGGAAGCAAATTATTGGTACACACAATCACTTCAAATCTAGACCTCCTTACTGCACTTGGAAAATGGAGTCAACAGAGAAAATTGATTCCATTATAATTTCAAAAAGACCAAATCCTCTTCGTTGGCAAATGGTAAGAATGTTTTGAAACTTGCACTAATACATAAATACTTTATAATGAGATATCAACATTGTTTGTTTATTTTCATTCTACGTATTAAAAAGTGTACTTTACTAATTTATCAACATATGTTGAAATGAATCCTCTTATTAACTGAACGTTAATTTGTTTTTGCAGTCACCAAGGAGGGATTGTTGTAGAGTTTTACCATCACGAAAGAACTGAACTATGTATATATGGGTGGGCAAGTGTCAAGAGGGAGAAGTTAGTGAATTCAGTCTTTAAGGTGGATTTGAGACTCCAAACTCCAATTATTATTTCTAGCTAGATATAGATAAGCTATAGAGGCATCTTAATTATTTTTTTAAAAATAAAAAATAATAATAATAGAATGTACTAAGAAGTATAAAGTTATATAAATACTTGTTTTAAATTTAGAATTATACTATACATTTAAATTTAGTTTAGAGGTACTTAGATTATGCGTTATTTAGATTCTTGGTTAATTAGGATCATTTTACTTGAATTTGGTACAATTGCAACATTTTTCTTAATTTTCACTATATGTAAATTTGCCTCTTATAAGTATGCAAGAATGTGCCAATAACTCAACCAATTAAACCCTTATGAATCTTATTCGGTTCAAGCTAATCCAATGTGTTCTAATATTGTGAATAATAAATTTTAAAAAGTCAAAATTTCTCCAATAATATCGAGATGCACTATCGTATTAGTCTTTTATCATTATTTTAATTGCTAAAACTCACATGATAAAAATATATATATTATTTTCAAACATATGAATACAAGTTAACAAAATAGAACAAATTACACAATAATTAGAAGTCCAAAATACGATTTTGAAATGCATTATAATCAACATAGTCATTTTTATGATAAAAGTCTTGTACATTGATGGTTAAGGATTGAAATATATGCACTTCACCCTTTATTAAGTCATGAAAGAAACTCTTTTATTGTAATTTAAATTCATAGAAATCTCATCATTTCTTAATTGTTATGATTAGATTTTGCAAAATATTAATTTTGTATGCGTCTTTCTTATGACTATACTTACAATGTATGTTTGAAAGGATATAGCTATTTTATTTGTCTTTAAGTTAGAGACAATTTGTTTAGTTAGTTTTGTATCTTGTCTTATAAAATAAGTTTGACACATTTTATTGATGTTTTGGAAATATTTTAATATGGAAGAATATGAAGAGTATATGACATTCATTTAACATTATAAAAACTCGGAATTTAACGTCAGTTAACACATTTCACTTACCGGGAGGTTTTGCTACATTTTGGTAATACACTTAATGACTGTATTAATAACCGACGTTAGTGAACTACTGTTAAGTTAGCGGTTCTTTTTTTTTGTAGTGTAAACTTATATGCAAGTGTTACTCAATAGACATGAAAAGAGATAGATTAAAGACAATTGTCTATACGATAACAACTCACCCAAAATGTTTATTATTTGATTTAACGAAATTGAGCTTTAAGCCAAATAGACAGGTGACCGATGCCAATCCCAAAACATGTGTTTCAACTTTTATATATTATAAAAACTGATGTTAACTAAAGGTTAACAACAAACATCAGTTTGAACTATGATGTTAACGCAGTAAAATTAACATTGAGTTTTTAAAAATTGATATTAATGAAGTAAATTTAATATTAATTTTTTTCTAAATTCTGATGTTAATGAAATAATGTTAATATCGATTTTTAAAAAATTAATATTAAAAAATTTATGTTAACATCCATTTTTAAAAAATTGATGTTAATTAAGTAATCTTAAGATCAATTTTTTAAATTTTGACAACAAAGTAACATTAATATTGGTTTTTTTAAATTTTGATAACAAAGTAACATTAATATTGGTTTGTTAGAAAACTAACGTTAACTTAATCATCTTAATTATTAATATATTTTTGTTAACATTGATATTAAAAAAATCAATACTAACACAATGTTATATCCGTACTTTATAATAGTGTAACCACCTCCCTAGACAACGACTTCCACAATAAAAGCCTCAATTTTCTAGCTACAAATACAATGATCCCCTCTTCCACGTGCCATAGTTTTCCACACCAAACCTGTTAAGCTATTGCAACCAATAATCCACAGCTCACAATGACTATCTTTAAATAGATATCATATGCATACATAACACTTCCAAAGTGCTGTCTATTTTTTTTTTTTTTTTAAATCTATCTACCTTTTTTAACTAGAGGTTGATAGAATGTATCGAAGCAAAGAAAAATGCTTACATATGACTTTTGACTTTTGTGTTTGCGTTCAAAAGAAGTGTTGTGGTGATGAACTTTGGAAAAGAAAGTTATTAGGTAGAAATAATTTATATTCAGGCTATAAAAAAAATGTAAGAGGGAATAATTAGGGGTGGATAAACGGCTCAACATAAGTCTGCATCCAAATCAAACTAGTCTGTCTGGCACTCTTATATAGACTTAATACATTAATTCATCTTTGTCTTAAGGATGGTTCACTAGTTTGATTTTAAAGAAAATTACAATTTCAAAATAAATATATTTTTTTCTCTTAAAAAAATAGTCAATTACATTCAATTATATATATATATATATATTTTAAAAAAAAGTCTTAATAAATCTCTAATAAATACACAAATATAAAAGTTTTAACACAACCAAATAAATTTTTAACATAAATGCAAAAAAAATATTGGATTGTATTTTCAAAATTAATTGGATTTGGGTTGAGCTGCTGGTTGCAGATTTGTGGGCCAATCCACAGAGATGACGTGATCCAATCATCCAAACCCGTACAATCCACAAATTATGTAGAGCGAACTCAAAATCCCGCTGACCTGGCCATATATCTAAGTCCATTTACCCAGTCCTAGAAATAAGTACTATGTAGACTAATATAAATAAATATTTTCCTATAGGTGAGAACACTAACATGGGATAACTTTCAAAGTCAATTCATTGCCAAAACAATTAATCTCCAACATTCCCAACTGCATCATCATTATTAATATTTTGAGGATATAACCACGAAGCAAGATGAACTGTCATTTTCCAAACCCAAAATATGAAAAAAGGCCTTCAATGATTACAGTTTTTATATATAATATATCAATGGTTCACATTTCGTGAAGGAACTATGTAGGGCAGACGCAAAACATAGAGATGACACGGTTTCTGGCGTGTGAATTACTATAATTAATGTATTTTGAAGACTAAATTATTTGAGTTGACTTGGGTTTGACTTGACTTGATCATCTCATAACATGCTAGTATAGTACTATAAATATAGCTAATCTCAGCCATGCTTATCACAACTTCATTTGCAAAACAAAAGCCATAGGTTGTTACTTCTCTTCACCTTTTCCTTTGCAATTGTCACCAAACAATTCTTGCTTAAGCTAAGCATTAACAACATGAAGGTCAGAACTAGACTCTCATATGTTTTCCTCTCCTTCCCCTAATGAATGCATGAATCGCATTCTTGAGTTTTCTGAGCTTTAAATTAACTGTTTTCTTTCAAGTTTTAGATGTAGAAGTAATTAATTGTTGGATCTTAACAGCTCTTTGATATTTGTTGTGTAACAGAAAATTGTGTTGAAGGTGGACTTACAAGATGATAGGATCAAGCGAAAAGCTATGAAGACAGCATCTGGCCTTTCAGGTAAATCAAAATTTTCAACCCTACTACAACTTTGCTTTGTTTCAAGAAGCAAAATACATATCATGCTACAGCATCAAGGAATCAATGATTTCATAACAAAATTGTTTTTGTAATTATCTTGCAGGGGTTGAATCAGTTTCTGTTGATATGAAAGACAAGAAAATGACCTTATTGGGGGATGTTGATCCAGTGAGTGCAGTGTCAAAGCTACGAAAGTGGTGTCACACTGAAATAGTCTCAGTTGGACCAGCAAAAGAGGAAAAGGAGAAAGAGAAAGTGGAGCCAGCAAAAGCACCTGTTCCTCTCAATCTCTATGATGCTTATCCCTTTTATTATCATATGACACCACCACTGTATCTTTATAGTTAAAATTAATAGGTTAGAGGTTTTGAAGAGACTCCTATATAGTGGCTGTGTCATCTACTAAATTTTATAATATTATTAGGAATATTATTTGTAGAGGGGGCGTATCTTTTTTGATAAATTCAGACAGTGAGTTTCTAGCTACTTGGTTTTTTGATACTATAATGTATACCTTTGTAATTTCTTTGGCTTTTCCAGCAACACACATCTTGTTAGTATAGTTTATTGGAAGTAAGGGCATATTAAGGAATGTGAATGAGTATGACACAAGTTTAATCTACTTCTAGCTGCCATCACGTTTTATTATAGTATTTTTTCCCTGTTAAATACTACAATAATCATATTATTGTAGTCTTAGGAACTAGTTTATTCTCGCAGGTTATTATCCATAAAAGTTACCCTAGTTATAAAATATAGAATTTCATGATATATTAATACTTTTATAATGTTAACTTCACTTTAAAAAAAGAGAAAAAAAATGTTTATATGCACGTCAGGCAGCCATGATACAAAAGAAAAAAGAAAAAAAATATGTAGTCACTTTAAAATAAGGGTAATACAATAAATGAAAAATTGTAATTTATTCTGTTCCGTTCTCTTTCCAAATAATAAAACGGAATATTTGTTCCACTCTTTTATAAATTACACAACCAATGAAATGGTATGTTTTATTCATTTCAATTCATTCCACTCCATTATCCATTCCGTTGTTTACCATCAATCCAAAGATATCCTAAGAAAAAAAGTGGTACGCTTCCTTAGAGTGAATATATAACGATGCTAAAGGTGTGTATTGGTATATATATTTCTAGCTTATAGGTTGATTTGATTTTCAAAACAAAATGCAAGTTTTCCTGCAAAGGCTGAATACACAGACAGAGCCTTTGAAAACAGGGTTGTGCGACCCTGTCTGCTGTTCCCAAACAAAGGGCAAGGTTACTTTTATCTCCTCACCACCTAACTGATTATTTTCTGTAGCATCAAATCAGCAAAACATATGGTTATTTTTATGAAATCAGAAACTTAAGAAAACCAAAATTGAAATAAAAACAATTGTTGATACAATAAAACCATAATAGTTTTTACTTTTGGCAATTCAATAAATTAGACAACTTGTTAAATCAAGACAGAAAATCAAATGATTGTATTTGGAATTTAAGTTAAAAAAAAAAATATTTCTTGAACAATATCGAGTTGTCTACACAACTTGAGAGAGAAAAGAAGAAACTAATGATAAGTAATTAATTTAATTGATAATGTAGTGTAATAAGAAGAGAGATAAAGAAAATTAGTTATTGATTGAGTGTTAAAAATTTTGAATTGTAAAATATAATTACTGAGTTAAAAAACTTTAAGCTGTGGACCAATAGATTATCGATGCCTATTGCCAAAGGCAGGGGACTTAAAAACTATTTAAGTTTCTTTTCATTAAGGAAGATGTGCAGAAAAATCAGAGTCTAATACCTAATACAATAATTAAATCTCATCACCCCATTGTCAAATAATGACAATTCATATGACCATATAGCATATTCCTAAGAGAGAAACAAGTATTTGATATATATATATATATATATAGAAGGATGATAAAATTATATTGAAATTATAGAAACAAGTATTTCATATTCCCATTGATTTTTCATGTCTATATCAGAAAACCTACCAATCTGAAAAAAAATTATAGAAGGATGATAAATCAAGGATGTATCCTAATCCTGATATTGACAATTAACGATAAAACTTAAAAATCCTTTATTTCTTGCCAATTGTGTCCGATTCTAGTGGCCGCCTTCTTGAATCAATGGGAACTTGAATAACAATTCTGCCAATTGTTTTCTTTGGCCAACTTGGAAAACTTTTTATCCAATTCTTTGAGCATTTGTTTAAAATATAATCAATTAATAATTTAAAATATGATTATTTAAAAATATATAAACAATTAAAAATGGTGTGACCTACGAGTTCCTCCGAAAATAATAATACCCGATAGAAAAGAGAATAGATATTGAAATTCTAAATTTGTCATTTTTAAATCTAAAACCAAAACTTTTCCACTTTTGCGACAGAGAGAACTAGATCCCTCCTTGATCCACCCCATTGTAATGCCTAAATTTTATCTTTTCGGGGGTATAACGACGAAGCAAGATGTGTGAACATTTTCTCAGTCGAACCCCAAAATATATAAGAAAAGCCTTCAATGACGATTACACTTTCCGTAAAGATAATAAAAGACTACGATAGGTTTCTGCCGCGTGGATTTCTGTAAACAAACAATTGTACAAAGTTTTGAAGACCTCATTTTACTATCATTTTTTCCCTACCGGACGCATGATTAAAAAGAAATAAGAAAGCCTTAAAGGATTTACACTTTTTATAAAGTTTGGTTGATTCACTTTCTGTAAAGGAAGTGTAGGGTAGTTAGAGCGTGCAACATTTAAAGATCACACGGTTTCCAGCGCGCGTAAACCGTGTAAACAAACAAAATTGTACCAAAGTTTTGAAGACCACATACTATAGTCTATATGTTGAATTGGGTTGACTCCACTTGACTTAGTCTCTCACCATGTATAAGCTACTATAAATATTGCTCAATCTCAGCCATACTTATCACAACTTCATATGCAAATTGTCACACCAAACAATTCTTGCTTAATTAGCTCTCACAAACAATATTATTTAACAACAATGAAGGTCAGAATAACTAGACTCTCATGGGATGAAACCCATCTCTTTTATAATATTTTCTCTTCTTCCCCCAATCAATGCATGCTGCATGAATTGCATTCATGAGTTTTCTCAGAGTTTTACTCTGTCTAGCTTGTTTCCACTAGCTAGGGCTTGTATTTTAACTATTTCCTAATTTCATGTTTTAGATGTAGAAGTAATTGTTGAGTGTAAATTTATTAACAGCTATTTGATATTTGTTCTGTTACAGAAAGTAGTATTAAAGGTGGACTTAAATAATGATAGAATCAAGAAAAAAGCTATGAAGACAGCATCTGGCCTTTCAGGTGAACAAAAAATTTCACTCTAGCTACTATATACAACTTGCTTTAATTAGTTTCAAGAAACAAAATCCATATCCCACAGCGTGAAGGATTCACTTGATTTCTGAACAAAATTGTATTTGTAATTATTTTGCAGGGGTTGAATCGATTTCTGTTGACGTTAAAGACATGAAACTAGTCTTATTGGGTGAGATTGATCCAGTGAGGGCAGTGTCAAAGCTACGAAAGTGGTGTCACACTGAATTAATTTCATTTGGACCAGCAAAAGAGGAGAAGGAGAAGGACCCCGCTATTCCTCTCTACGAAGCCTATCCCCTTTATTATCACATGACACCAACACTGTATAGTTCAAATTACTAGGTTAGAGGTTTTGAAGAGAATCTTAGGAGTTAGGACTGCGTGATCATCTGCTAAATTCTAGAATATTGGAAAGTTTGATAAAAAGACTCCATAGTCATTTTGGTAGGTTTTATTTATATTTTTCATTTTCTAGTGAATTAATAGAAGACCACTGTGTGTCGAATTAAGGGAGTAAATTATGTGTGTGTGACTGGAGACTGGAGTGTTGGACTGTTTGCCATTTTGTAATAAAATGTACGCATACAACAATTTGATGGGTTATTCATAAGTTTGATATATAAAATTGAGTAAATTTAATCTCATCTATATATTTTATCAATTTATATATTATCTTATGATAATTAAAAATGTGTTCCACTTCAATAATTTATTATTAAAATTGGATCAGTCTAACTCAGTTTTAAAAAGTAACTCAAGAATAGAGAATTATTTAAGTCTTATAAGAAATATTAATTAACAACCCCTCAAGTTTAATTATAGGACTGAGTGTATGATGCGTGAATCTTATAGAGTGATCAAAGATTAGGAATGAATAGACTTAATTCAATATCATATTAAACCAATAAAAGTAAAAGAATTCAAACATATATATAATTAAAAACACAAATAGGTGTATAATGTAGGATTGAATAAATTGGGATATTGATTGAAGTTCTCAAATTGGGATATATCAATTTAAGATATATTCAATTCTAAGTATATAATTGTAAATTTATTTAATCATGAAATTGTAATATTTTAATCTACCAAAAAGTAGTTTTATAATTCTGATTTTTTTATATAATTCGTTAGTTTTTTTATTATGTTTTTCTAGTTTCCTAATTTTTATTATTTTATAAGGTGAACTGATAATCTAATTTGAATCAATTGAAATGTGATTGGGTGTTAGTTCGGCTAAAGATGTCAAAAGTATTTTGAAAAGTTCAATCTAATTCAAATTAATTAACATTGATCACTTTTAATCAATTTAAATATCTCTCAAACCTAGACCAATTAATTTGATGTGTGACTAGGGATAAAAATGGGTTAATTTGTCTATTAAGGACTTTTGGTCTGACTTATTTAAAGGTTGGTCTGACTTGTTTATTATAAAGGTTAGACTAAGACTTTTTGAAAAGCATGTTTAAATAAAAAGGTCAGACTCAAGCTTAAAAAAAAACATGTTAGACCTATGAGGTTGGCCTATTTAATATATATATATATATATATATATATTAAAACTTAAAAATAATATATTTATTTTTTAAAAAATATTTTTTCCTTATTATGAAGGTGGATGATCAATCACTTTAAAAAATCTATTTGTAAATCTCATAAATGATTAAGAGAAACATATCTATAACTTATAAGATCATATTTGATAATTTATAAGAAAAACATATCTATTATATTATTTTTTATTTTTAATTATTTATTTTTATTTAATCAGGTTTTGTATATAGACTTTCAGACCAAGTCAGACATTTATGTATGTCAAACTCAAACCTTAATAACTTATTTTTAACATGTAACAAGTCAGACTTGGACTTAATAATAGTGATGCAAGTCAGGCCTGTCAAAATACGTGACCTATTTTCACTCCTAATTATGACCATTCTAAGAGTGATCACAATAATAATAATAATAATAATAATAATAATAATAATAATAATAATAATAATAATAATAATAATAATAATAAATGGTATTACTATCAAATGGTGAAAGTGGTTTGAGCAATTGATAATATATAATGATAATGACAGTAATAACTATTGTAGTATTGATTGCGGCAAAAATAATAATGGCAAATTTTGGCAATGGTGAATAACAATCATTGAAAAATAGTGAAATAAATAAGTTATATGATATGAAGTGAAAATATAATAGTAAAAATATTTTCCATCCTATTCTATATATGTTCCTAACCTAATTATCTTTTTAGGATAATAACTAACATAAAATAATGAAAATATCATAAATTTAAATTTAAATATACAAAATAATTTATCATGTTACATATGAAAGAGCCAACCACCAAAACAATCTCTGAAATTTCCCATCATCTGTATTATCAATATTATTTATCTGAAAAAATTAAAAAAATAATAAAATTAATTATTTAATTAGTAAAATGGTGCAATTTTTTCAATATTTAGCAAACTGGGGCAGCCTAACACGCTCAGGGTTAGGCGTGTTTAAACACGCCCCAAGCTAGGCGTGTTTGCTCTGGTGGTGACACGTGGCAGGCAAAAACAGGGGCCTAGGATTTTCGCGGTGTTTTCGTAAATTACGGAAGGCTATAACTTTTGACTGGGACGTCCGATTGACGCGAAATAGGTGGCCACGTGCTCGAAATTGAGAAGAGAAGGCCTAGGCAAATGGCCAAAGGGGACTTGCCCAAAAAATTTTCCCAAATGAGGCCTCTAAGTGCCTCAAAATTGCGATTTAAGTTTCAGAGCCTCAATTTTTTTTTTGTTTTCTGATATTTTATCTACTCAATTAGTGAATTGCAAGCTATTCTTTATTTATCTAATTACTTCTCTTAATTTCAAGCGTTCTGACATAAAATACGTCATCATCGGACATCGCTACGAGAAATTATGACTGTTCAAAGTTATATGCATCGTTAATTTTACAGTATAATTTTGGATAATTTTTTAAATTATTTTTGCGATCACAACAGTATGATTTTTTAGGATTTATGGTTTAGGGTTTTGGGTTTAGATTTATGGTTGAGGATTTAGGGTTTATGCTTTAGGGCTTAGTGGTTTAGTGTTTGGGGTTAATTAATCCAAAGCCCTAAACCACTAAAAATATACAACAATAACCTTGACGTACATTGTTTCAACTTGTGTCAAGTTCATTATCATATACACAGAGAAGAAGCAAAACAGAGCCATCAACAGTTAATTATTAACCTAAATCCCTAAACCCCTAACACTAAAACCATCAACACTAACCAATTATCCAAACACACTACCCTTAGCCCTAAACGCATACACCTTATCCCCCTAAACCATTAACCTAATCCAACAGTTAATCATTAACCCAAAGCCCTAAACCCCTAAACCGAACCCACTAAACCCTAAACAATTAACCAAATCCAATAGTAATTAACCCACAACCCTAAACAAATGCATAAATATCCAAAATTATACTCTAAAATTGACGATACATATAATTTTGAACAGTTGTAATTTCTCGTAGCAATGTCCGATGATGACGTATTTTATGTCAGAACGCTCGAAATTAAAAGAAGTAATTAGATAAACAAAGAATAGCTTGCAATTCACTAATTGAGTAGATAAAATATCAGAAAACAAAAAAAATTTTGGGGCTCTGAAACTTAAATCGCAATTTTGAGGCCCTTAGAGACCTCTTTTGGGAAATTTTTTTAGGCAAGTCCCCTTTTCCTCTCAATTTCGAAACCGGCGTAATCGGATGTCCCAGTCAAAAGTTATGACCTTCCGAAATTTACGAAAACACCTCGAAAACCCTAGGTCCCTGTTTTTGCCTGCCACGTGTCACCACCAGAGCAAACACGCCTAGCCCTAGGCGTGTTAGGCTGCCCCAGTTTGCTAAATATTGAAAAAATTGCACCATTTTACTAATTAAATAATTAATTTGTATTATTTTTTTAATTTTTGCCTATTTATCTTTTCGGGATATAACCACGAAGCAAGGTGTACTGTCATTCAAAATAAGAAAAGCCTTCAATAATTTCACTTTTTTATAAGGTTTTCATTGGTTTATGGTTCACTTTCCGAAAAGAAACTGAGGTAGGTAAGAACACACGGCTTCTGCCGCGTGAATTACTGTAACGTAAACAAACAAAATTTTCTACCAAAGTTTAGAAGACCATACTTTTATGATTAGACTTGGGTTGACTTCATACTGTCTCTCCCACATATGCTGCTATAAATATTGCCTAATCTCAGTCATACTTATCATAACTTCATTTCCAGAATAAAATCCATAGAGAATAAATTACCTCTTCACCTTCCTCAGCCAAACAATTGTTTGCTTAGCTCTTACAAGCAAGCTTTAACAAAAATGAAGGTGAGAACTAAACTCTAATAATGGGTTGAAACCAATCAATTTTTTCCCTCTCCTTCTCATCTAATAAAAGCATATGAATTCCATTTCTTGAGTTTTCTCAGCTTTACTCTCTTGTTTCAACTAGATAGGGCTTGTGTTTAACTATTTCCTTTCATGTTTTAGATGTATATAGAAGTAATTAATTGTTGGGTCTTAATTAAAAGCTCTTTGATGTATTTGTTATGTAACAGAAAGTAGTATTAAAGGTGGATTTACATGATGATAGAATCAAGAAAAAAGCAATGAAGACAGCATCAGGCCTTTCAGGTAAATCAAAATTTTCACCCTATTACAACTTTGCTTTTGTTTCAAGAAGCAAAATACAAATCATGCATGCAGCATCAAGGAATCCATGATAATTTATTGAAAAGAAATTGTGTATTTGTTATTTATTTTGCAGGGATTGAATCAATTTCTGTTGACATTAAAGACATGAAATTGGTTTTATTGGGCGAGATTGATCCAGTGAATGTAGTGTCAAAGCTACGGAAGTGGTGTCACACTGAATTAGTTTCAGTTGGACCAGCAAAAGAGGAGGAGAAAAAGGACCCAGCAGAAGTGCCTGTTCCTATCTACGAATCATATCCCCTTTATTATCATATGACACCACCACTCTATTTGTATAGTTAAAATTACTATGTTTGAGGTTTTGAAGAGGATCCTATATAGTGGCTGTGTCATCTGCTCAATTTGAGAGTATTAGAAAGTTCGATAAAAAAAAAAAAAAGCATCAGAATAATTTTTGTTGGTTTTATTTATATTTTTCGTGTTCTAGAAGATTGAAGACGTACTATTTTGTTGCAATACTGTAGTTAGTGTATGATTAGACAATTTAGACTTAGTTTGTCATTCTGTAAAATGTTGACCGAAAATTGATGCGTTATTCATGAGTTACATATATAAGATTTGAGTGGAAAATGTTTCCTTCTTAATACCTCTTTCGATCATTGGAAGTTTTAAATCATCTACGTACAATTTAATTATCAATTTATTTTCTAAAAAATAATGTAAAATTAATCCACTTCAATCATTATATTATTAAAAATAAATTGGTCTAACTTAATTCCAAAGAGCAACTCACAAATAGAGAATTCTGTAAGTCTTATAAGGAGTATCGACTCAATCTCAGGATTGGGCACTATGAATCCTATCCTCTTTATTATCAGATGACACCACAGTATAGTCGAAGTTATTAACTCGTTTCATTTTCTAAAATCTTTTAATTTAATTCTTGGATTATATAATTTTAAATTTCACAAAAATTTAATCACGGATATCAATTAATCTTATCTCTTATGTATAGGTTTAAATAACCTTTTGACTCATATAAAATTTTATTTTTTATTTTAGTTTTTTAAAGCTTTTTTTAGTCCTCTAAAGATTTATTTTTTACTTATATTTTTGTTACTGTCAAATAATAACGTTAACTGATAATATAATAATAATATTGATAATTCATTGACTTATCTTGTCATAAAAAAATTTGAAAGTTATTTAAATTTCTAATTATCAACGTATTATTTTAAATAGATGAAACTAAATTTAAAATAATAGTAAAAAGAATTTACACATGATTTACTTTTGTCAAATTGACTTCTTGATGACATATCTTGCAAATCAATAAACTGTCAACATTATTAGGTGATCATTTAATCTTATTACTTAATATAATATTCATACCATATATATTATTAAAAATGCATTTGTCTACATAACTCCCAAAAGGTATTTCAAAAATAAAAAATTGTAGAAGTCTTATTATAAGCAGTGTTTAAACGCCCTCATCCCCAATGCAATCTTATGTTAGGGAATATATGACGTGAATTTTGCAAGAATATATATTCTTCAAATATGAAATTCAATGTTAACAGAACAGCAGTTGGCTACTTAGCAACGCGCCAGCTGAGTGTTGCTTGCTCCTGATGACCACCCAGGAGTGACGATATTTTTTAGAAGTTCACAAAAGGGAAAACCATCAGACCATTCATATCTAGTGACTGAGAGACGAACTTGTAATGATAAGCCATGTTAACGTCATTGCAGCCACCAAAACAATCTAACAAACTTGCCAACTGCATCAACCATTATTTAATATTTATCTTTTCGGGATGTAACTACGAAGCACCATGTATCAGTTTCCCAGTCATAATTAATATATTTAGTACTAGATGTTAAGTTGAAAATTTAGATTTTTTTTTTATCTCATAATATCATATATAATTGAAGATCATATCTTTTTAATTTTTTTTATTAGTAGATCTAATTTTGAGATCTTAAAAAAAGAGAAGAAGAAAGAAAATTATTCTTTTTTGAATAATGTGTCAATATTGAAGGTTATTCTACAAGAACATATTCTTCATATTAAAGATCTCTTCACCATTTTTATTGGAAGATTTAATGAATATCAGATTTTGAACTCAAGATCTAGCATTAAAGTGTTGGATGGGGCTTCCTCTTTCAATGTTGATCCAAGTCCATTAAGGATTCTAAAACACTAAATCTATTTCACCACTATAAATTCATTAGTTGAGTATGGAGGAGGTAGACTGATTGAGTGAATCAGAGTGAACGCAACGCAGCGTAGACAGAATTTGACGCCTAAAGTGACATTCTTGAGAGCACATTTGAGCAAGTCTTGTGTTTTGCATTTGAGGGATCTCTATAGAGAGTTTGAGTAAAACACTATAGAGAGTTTGATTATCATCATTGTTGGAGAGGTTCAGTAACCACTCCTTGTATATTTTAATTCTTTGTAACTCATTATTATTATGGTGAAAATTTGATTTTGGACTAGTGTCCTGTAAGTTTTACTTATTCACATTGAGAAAGGTTTTATCACTCTATCTTTCTCCTTTTACATTTTTTTGTTACGCTTCTGTAGATTTATTTGAGAGTCCACTTTGACCCAACATAAAGATACTCTTATGTTTTAGAAAATAAAAAATAAAAAAAAAGCCTTAAATGATTGCACTCTTTGTAAGATATGAAGATTTAATTGATTAACTCACTTTCTGTGAAGGAACTGTAGCTAGGGTAGTTAGAGGATGTAGCTAGGGTAGTGAGAGGATGCAAAATTAAAGATGACACGGTTTCCACTTTCCAATACACCGTGTGTAGCCAAACAAATTGTTTAAGTTTAATTTGAAGACCATATACAATACAGTACGATTTGACTTGGGTTGACTCCACTTGACTTTGTCTCTCAGCATATATAAGCTACTATAAATATTGCTCAATCTTAACCATACTTATCACAACTTCATTTCCAAAATAAAAACCATCTCCTAATTAATATTCCGACAACCCAAGTTACGAGTTGACCCTCCTCAGCCAAACAATTCTTGCTTATAGCTTTCACAAGCAAGCTTTAACAACAATGAAGGTTAGAAATAAACTCTCATGATGCGATGAGACAAATATCATTTATTAATTTCCCCTCCTTCCCTATCAATGTTTTGGAATTTCTCAGAGCTTTACACTTTTTTTGTTTCCACTAGGCCTTGTATTTAACTTTTATGTCATCTGCTAAATTTGAGAATATAGAAAATATATGATATAAAAAAAAAGACACTCATTTTGTTGCTTTTATTAGTATTTTTAAATTCATTATCTAATAGATACAGGGGAGTAAATATGTACTTTATTTAGTGTGGTGTATGATTAGATCGACTTTGTCATTTTGTAAAATTTATTAGACAAAAATTTGATGGGTTATTCATAAATAATAATAACCAAGATTTGAGTGGAAATGTTCTATTCCTAATACTTTTTCTATCATTGGTATATTTTATAAAGTTATTACTATTTATGTATATCAAATTTAAATTTTATTTCACATCAATAACAATATTATTAGAAATGACCACTTTAGTTGATATGAATAGTTTCTCAAAAAAGCTTGATATGAATTGTAATATGTTCATGTCTCTTAAATACACTGTGCATATTTAGTTTGCAGTTAAAAATGTCAGGAACGTGCATTGTTATAAAAATCTAATGGATAAAAATAAAATAAATATATAAACAAATATCTTAATTCATTGACAAAATTACTTTTGTCTCAAATAATCTAATGGATAAAAATAAAATAAATATAGAAACAAATATCTTTGTCCATTGACAAAATTACTTTTGTCTCAAATGTAATTTTAAAACGAATTTCCTAACATGCTTGTAGTTGGGGAGTTTAATCCCAACTCTTGTTGTAGAATATCTAGTTGTGAGGTTGCATCGCAAAGAGAAAGTGGCCTTCATCAAATCCTTTGAGATAATTTTTTGTTATTGACAAAATTGTGCAAATAAGTCATAAAAAAACCAACAAGGTGAGGCATAAGGGTCCATTATCGGGGGTTTGTTTCCTGGCTATGTGAATATAGAGCAACACATGTGTAGGAGAGGAATTTTCTCTTAATTGGTACTCTACTTCTTGAAAGGGTTAGTCTTATTGTTCACGGTTGTGGCAAGATAACCCACAACTATAAACAATAAGAGTTATTAAAAGTGGATTGATCTGATTCAAGGATCAGGTTTGTCTAAGACTTAAAAATGTATTTAACAATTCCCAAACTCAAGAGTTATAAGGTTATCTTGTTAGTTGAATGGAGAAAAGAGAAGAGACATTGGGGTTTAAATCTCTCTTACTAAAACAAACAATAAATTAACATATTTAAATCTCTCTTACCAAAACATACAATAAATTAATAACTAATATTGATTGATAATTAAAAAAATAAAAACCCCAAGCTCAAGATTAGGCATTTGGTGCATGAATTTTGTAGGAATAAATATTTTTGGGTGGATCGGTCATGATACCGTATTAAAAACATATATTTTTTAACGAAAAAATGGCATAGATTTTAACAAAAGTATAATTTTTGTTTTTATATGATAGTATAAATTTATAAATATTTAATTACTTTTGTAAATTAGTCATAAATCATAGAAAAGTGGAGTGATGAGCAAGTTTTATTTTGGGGGCTGTGGGTAGCTCCAAGAGCAATAAGTTCAACTAGGTAAGTCTGGACTCTGAATATAGGTAAGAATGCAATATCATTTAAAAGAAGAGCCCAAAGTCAGAACATTGGCAGAAACAATGTCCAACAAATGAGGTGGAACATCCTCAAACCAGATCCTGTTTCTAACAATAAAAGCAAAACTAGCAAAACTGTCTACTCCTCTATTAACACAAGTCAAAAAGTTTAAATTTAAAAAAACTAATTTTAAAATAAACATTTTTAAAAAAAATAATAAGCAAATGAATTTTTTTTAAAAATAAACAGAAATAATTTAAAAAAATGTTTTTTTAATAAATAAGTTTATGACCCATATCTACACCTAAAGATAGGAAGAGAGAAAAAAAAAAGTTATCAAACTTGATAGTGATATAAAGTGAGAAAAAAAAATAAACGTGTGGTAAGCCATGTTGACGTCACTGTCACAGTCAAACAATCACCAAAATTTACCAACTTATATGTCTTTCTGGGATGAAACCACGAAGCAATATGTACTGATCATGCACTGTCATTTTCACAACCGGACGCATGATTAAAATAAAATAAGAAAAGTCCTCAATGATTCGGGTTTTTATAAAATTTCGTTGATTCACTTTCTGCGAAGGAACTGTAGGGTAGTTATAGGATGCAAAATTTAATGATGACACGGTTTCCACCGTGTAAATTGTATAGCAAAACAATGTTTTGAAGACCATATAGTAGTACTTTATGAGTGGACTTGAGTTGACTTGACTTGACTGGACTAAGTGTCTCACCTCATGCTACTATAAATCATGCTCAATCTCAGCTATTCTTTTCATCTCAACTTCATTTCCAAAATAAAAGCCTTCCTTTTTGCAATCATTTGTCACCAACAATTGTTGTTAGCTCTCAAAGCAAGCTTCCACAACAACAATGAAGGTCAGAACTAGATGATGAAAACAATCTCTTTTATAATTTCCTCTCTTACATCCACTAATCAATTTTTCTAATTGAGTTTAGTTTTCTCAGAGTTAGCCTTACACTGTTTTGTTTCCACTAGGTCTTGGATTTAACTATTTCCTTTCATGTTTTAAATGTAGAAGTAATTAATTATTTTGGGTCTTAACAGCTCTTTGATTTGTTGTGTTACAGAAAGTAGTGTTGAAGTTGGACTTACATGGTGATAGAATCAAGCAAAAAGCTATGAAGACAGCATCTGGCCTTTCAGGTACATCTTTGCTTTTGTCTCAAGAAGCAAAATACATGTCATGCAGCAGCATCAAGGAATCAATGATTTTTATCAACAAAATTAATTGTGTTTGTTATTATTTTTGCAGGGGTTGAATCAGTTTCTGTTGATATGAAAGACATGAAAATGATCTTGCTGGGGGACATTGATCCAGTGCGTGCAGTGTCAAAGCTACGAAAGTGTTGTCACACTGATATAGTTTCAATTGGACCAGCAAAAGAGGAGAAAAAGGAGAAAGTGGAATTAGCAAAAGTACCTGTTCCTCTAAAGCATGAAGCCTATCCCCTTTATTATCAGATGCAACCACATTATAGTCAAAGTTACTATGTCACAAGTTACGAAGAGGATCCTCGTGGCTGTGTCATCTGCTAAATTTAAGAATATTGGAAAGTTTGATAAAAAGATAAAGTAGTCATTTTGTTGCTTTTAATATTATTTGTACTAGTGTTTTGCATCATCTAGTAGATTGAAAACTGGTCTGTCCAAGAGAGTAAATATATATGCTGTACTGAGTATGGTGTGTGACAATTGACAAGACTTTGTCATGGCCATATGAAATTTCCATGTTTTACCTACACTGGTGAAGCATGATTCACACCATATGATATATTAATAAAATAATAGATAGTACAGATTAGTTATCGGGTATCAGATAATTCCTCCTTTTTTTTTTAAATGTATTTTTAATTTATTTTTTGTTTGAATAAAAAATTAATTTTCGACAGAGCGAAGCTTTCAATGATTGTTGGGTTTATTGTGGTGATCGGTTCCGTTGTTGTTGAGTGTTTTTCGTTTGATTAACACAATTTTTTTTCCTTTTCCTGCACTTAACTCCCCTCCATCGAGACTGTTGCGTGTCTCTTTCGTATGCTTTCAGATGGCCATAGGAGAACCACCTTGGCCTACAGCAGCAGCAACGGCGAATGAGAGTGAAAATAGGAGTTGCTAACAAGGACAGAGTGTGGGGGAAGGAGATTCGGGGCAAAGAGAAGAAGAGGACGAAGCCACCATGTCAGATCTGGAAAATAGGACGAACCCATCAATAACAAATTTGATTTTTTTTGCACCTTCGATAGGTTCAAGCTGGAATTTCAAAGGTTCTTGATGCAAATTTCCGAATACCCAAATCTTAATTTTCAGATGTTGGTGGAAGTTCAAAGCTGGCGAGTATTTGGGTGAAGTAAATGGCGGATTCGGTAACAGTTTAATGCCACAAACACATTCTTCCAAATCCCACATCTTTTTTAAAACCAACCTCACCTCTTCGTCGCCCTTCTTCTTCAGATTCTGAAGCCTTTCCATTCCCATCCCATTTTGAAGCTCTTCAATGCCTTCATGCTCCTTATTATTATTCACCCTCCCACCGTTTCTCGACAAGTAATTTGATCTTGTATATTGGAATTGAGGAAATACTTTAGCTTCTCGTTTTAATTTATCAAGTTTCTTGTTGGTAGTTAATAAAAATGGAGAGTAATGTATTATGAAACTATTCCAGCTTCTTCAGTACCTCTCAAATATCAAATTTTTTATGCAATGAAAGAAAAACCAAAAAAACACTTTGTTATGAAATTGCTTCAGCAACAACTAACTCTTGTTCTTCACCAAGAAGAGTTAACTGAGTTCCAGAAATCCAGATATCAATGGCTTCTTGAAGGAGATTGGAACACAAGGTACTATCATGTTAAAACAGCAAATCGGCGAGGAAGAAATAAACTTAGTATGCTACATGACAATGAAGGTCATTGGGTTTGGGTGGATGAGGATGATCGTATTAAGAAGCTAGTGAATATTGGAGTGTTTCTTTTGTGTGAAGTCGCAATGAAAAAAAGAGACACTGAGAGTTTTATATTTATTAAAAGTTAAATATTAAAACTTATTATTTTAATACAATATATTTGCATTTTTTTATCTTTTTATTTTTTTTTTCCGATCATCAACCTTTGATTTCCAGTCATAAAGCTTTCCCACCCGTGAACGCTTCCTTTTTGAACTTCATATGCTAGAATTGACCCTTTGTCATTTTGTAAAATGTAGACAAAAATTTGATGCGTTATTGATCATAAGCAAAATTAAACTACCAAGATTTTGAGTGGAAAGTGTTTTCTTCTTTTTGTTGAATATAAAAGTAAGAAAATAAAAGCATTTCCTTTAGGTGGAGATAAATAGAAGGATGACAAGAGTGTCTTTTTGTCCATTTTTAAAAATGTAACAGGTGCCAAGGGCAAAAATAGGGGTGGGAATAGAAATGGGATATCTTAAGTACCCCAATGTTGCCATTGATTCCTAAACTAAATATTAAAATTGGAGTAAATATGATTTTCTTCCTTATACTTTCAGTCAAATTTAGTTTTAATTTCGATAATTTTAAATTTATCAATTTAGTTCCTATATCTTAAAAATTATGTAAATTTCGTTCATATTTGATCACTAGTCATCAATGTGCAAAAACTAAATTTATTTTAAGTATAAGGACCAAATTTATTTATTGGAAACTAAAAAGGACTAAATCTAAATTTGACCAAAAGTATAGAATCAAATACATATTTTATTCTAAAAATTAGAAATAATTATTTCAAATTTATGAGAAATAAAAACCAATGTACTGCAGGTGTGTGGTGTGTAGAAGATAGAAACAAATACATATCTTAAACTATAAGGAAGTGCTTAGTAGCCTATTAGAACATTTTTAGTATAAGATCTTAAGCAAGGATCCCGAGAATTCAAGATATGATTTTTGCTTGATTTCCTAATAAAGAAGTTGAAGAGATCTCCAACATGAATGATGAATTCTTGTAAAAGATCTCTTAAGATATGCACATTATTAAAAAAGAATATTTTTTTTCTTTTTTTCTCTTTTTAATATCTTAAAATGAGATCTATTATTAAAGGAAAAAAAAATAGGTAAATACTGTGTTACGGGCTTCCTTTTGGGATTTTCTTTGTAATCTTTCATCAACAACACTGTTATGAATAAAGCTTTATTTTCCTATTTTAAAAAAGAGAGAAATAAAAACAAAAAATAAAGATTAATACCAAAATTAATTTATTTTGTAGGAAAAAAAAATACTATTTTAAGTTTAAGAAAAATGAAACTAATTTTTTTTAAAAAAAATTCACACGTGCTTCAAATACTAAAAATACTATTTAATCCTTTCTTATTTCGTCAAAGCCATCTTACCATTCGTAGTCGCAAAGTTAGAGTGACTTTTTACTATTTGTGATCGCAATTCACAAAGACTACGATCAAGGGCTTGAAAATACAACACGGAGTAGCCACTAACGCGGTTTTGGGGCGAGGACTTGTGAAAGATGTATAATGAAGCGACAAAGAAACATCAGAAAAAAGAATTAAGGGGTTAGTATATGTTTAAGAATTGAATTTTACAATATTTATAATAAATATTTCTTAATTTGATCATGGGTATGTTTGGATTAGTGGCGGATCTATACAGTTCAGGATGGGCAGGTGTATCCTCTGGTTTCAATAAATTATTATTTGTCTTAAAATATTATACTTTGTATTTCGTAATTTTATATTTTATACCCTATAATTTTATATAACTGAATCTCTTTATCAATTTATATGTTAGAGTAAATAAATATATCATCTTATTTTAATAAAATGCAAAAAAATATTATATTTTTCACCCCATAATTTTATATTTGAACCTCTTAATTGTATGTATTTGAATCTCCAGTTCACATGTAAGACTAAGTAAATGCACTCTCTTATTTTAATAAAATACAAATATTTATTTTAAAACTTTAAATTTTGTATCTCTTATCTTCATATTTGAATCCAACTATCCCATATAATAATAATAATTATCAATTTTTATTTTTTAAATAAATTACTCCCACTAATTCAAGATCCTAGATCCACCACTGGTTTGGATATTAATTTCTCTAAAAGTAATTCTAGAAGAGAAAATGTCATCTAATATTTTAGAAAAACTATATTGGTAAATTTTTAAAAATTATCTAATAGAAAGTTTATTTTTACTTATGGAAAAATTCATTTCATTTTTTTTCTTCATAATTTTCTTCTTTTAAAAATACTTATAGAAAAGTTTACCTAAACAAGTCTTATAAATTAATATAAATTTAATACGTTAACGTCTTCTTTATCGTTGAATTTCTTCTTTTACAAATAAAACAATTGTCCCTCTTTTTCTTTTTTGCTTTCTTGAAAATTCTATTTTCAAACATACTTTTGAGTCTGAATCCCTCTCACGCGGAGACAAGTTTCAACCTATCGCGGATTTATCAGTATGCCACTGTTTCATTTAACCAATTAAATTACTGGAAATAGGCTGAATTGAACTTGAACTATGACTAATTAATCTACAAACTCCAATCAAAGCAAACAATCTTTTCATTATTTCAAACAGGCTCCTAAGGACATCGTTTGGCGTAGAAGAGGCGTGTAATGTCAAAATGCTAATACTAACATAGGCTTCACTTCAATTGCCAAGTAGTAGAGTTTTACACGTTTTTTTTTTTTTTAATTTAGGTAACTTTTTTTAAATAAAATAGTGAAAATTATATATATATATGTATACTATTATTTATCTTCTAGGTATCTATCTATATAATTTGGTTACAATTTAAAAGGATAAATAAAAATAATATAGCCAAAATTATAAAAGAAAAATTTAGAAAAATAAAAATTATGTACATCATTTATAACAAAAATAATCAAAGTAAAAACTAAATTATTCTTACAAGAATATATTTCAATTTAATATAGAGATAATTTGCAAAAGATGTGACCACATAAAATGAAAGATCGATTTGGCAGATTGAGAGCTTCAAAGAAATTCAGGAGCCATGATTTGCCAGGACACATCATTCCCGAAGCCATCCGTGATATATTCCTTTCTTAGCAAATAACAAATCCAAAAGTGAGGACTTTATTATACACCGCATAATGGCTTTTGGGGTCTAACACGGCTGTATAATGCTGACTAAGTGACCCAAACAAAGACTATAATATTCGCCTTGACTTCAGTTGACTTTGTCTTCATTGTAGCATTTCTTTTGTTTGTATATATAAGTATCTTAGATGTGCTTCAAGTTCTTACAGTTCAACTAGAACAATCTTTTAATCCTCTCTCAAACTCCTTCAGAATCCCCCTTTCCCAGTTCCCAACTTCATTTCAAATCAATATGAAGGTAAGAATTTGTACCCTCTCTCAAGTTTTCTCTCCTTAAGAAACTAATATTTTGTGAGTTTTGATCTGTTTCCATCCTCAATTTGCAAACATGATTTCCAAAATATTATGAGTTTTGCTCTGTTTCCATCCTTAATTTGCAAACATGATTTCCAAAATATTATGAGTTTTGCTCTCCTTAAGTGCTGTTTGATACTCAAATTTGAGATCAAGTTTTAGTGTGAAAATTGCAGCCTTGGCTTGCTTTTAACCTTTTTATTCTTTTTCCTTTTACTGTTTAAGTGATCATTAGTTTTCGAATTTTCATGCTTAGAAATGATTATAACTATCGATTCTAAAAGTTCTATATTTTTTGTCTGACAGAAAGTGGTGCTAAAGGTGGAAATCCATGAAGACAAAATCAAGAAAAAGGCCATGAAGGCGGTATCTGGTATTTCAGGTATGGAATCTCAACATTCAATAATCTTTTTCTCATGTTAAATATTATATATATGCTTTTTTATGCTTAGATAATCAAGGGTAAAAAACCATATGGTATACAAAATTGAATTTTTTGGGGTGATTTTTTCAGGGGTAGAGACAGTCTCAGTGGACATGAAGGACCTGAAAATGACTATAATTGGGGATGTTGATGCTGTAAAAGTAGTTGGCAAGCTTAGAAAAATTTGTCACGCTGAGATGCTATCAGTTGGACCAGCCAAAGAGGAGAAAAAAGAGGAACCAAAGAAAGAGGAGAAAAAGTCAGAAGACAAGAAAGATCCAAATGCTGAACTTCTGAAGGCATATGAAGCCTTTTATAGTCAGACCAGACAGCATCAATACCCATATTACTATTACAGAACAGTGGAAGAGGACCCAACTGGCTGTGTTATTTGCTAAGTATTGGAATATCATATGGAGTTTGAAATGATGGATAATAAAATAAGATCAAGAAAAGATGGTGGCTGGAGTTGAAGAAGATTTATGTTTCTTTTGAGAGTTTCCTTTTTCCTTCTTTTCTTTCTTAAGTTTTGGCCTTTCAGGCATTCCTCTTGTTTTAGTTCACAAAAGAAAAAAAAAAGGACTCTAAAGCAGAGATATATATAATATGTACATTATTTTGTGGTGTAATACAATCAATGTATTCAAATTTCTGGCAGTGTTACTTTAGAATTGAGAACTGAGAAATTGGTTTTATTAAATTCAGGTTTTCAATTCTTAGTCTGTGGTTTTTACTGTTCCTTTTGAGAATTAGACATGGCAAGGAAACACCAGGGGCAAAAAAAAAGTTCATAAGACAAAGTAAATATTTTTGAAAAAAGGGCGAAAGAAATAAAATTAAAAATTACTAAACGGAGGGGGTTGCATAATTGCATGAGCATGGCTGAAAATGGAATATTCGAATAGATAGAATGATTGTATTCTTTGTTGTTTGGTGCATTAATCTGAATATAATAAAACATTTTTTAATCTGAATAATCGGTACAGAGGACCAACAAAGAGAATTCACGGTCTAATACAATCCAATAACAAAAACTGTGTACATGGTTCCTCTGAAAAAAAAATGAAAACCAAGATACTGTACAATACAACTTGTCACAATAGTCGTTGATTCCTCATTTAACACAGCTTAAGGTTCAATTCTAAGGTGATTAGGATGACAATAAATCTTGACGAAGATGAGTATGATAAGACAGATTTTAGTGGTGGGAAAAAATTGGGACCTTAATGTACATTTTACTGCTATATAGAATTTTTAAAAGCGACATATAGAATTGCTGCGGGGCCTTCAAGCTACGAGACTACGTCATTGATGCCGTCAAGCTACGAGACTACGTCATTGATGCCGTTAATGAGCTTTTCTTATTCCTATTTAATGCATGTGTGAGAATGAGTGTTTGGATATTAGATTCTCTAAAAATATTTTTAGAAAAATAAAATAAGAAAAAAAGATGAAATAAATTTTTTTATAAATTAAAATAATTCTTATATTAATTAATTTGTAGATATCATCTTATTTTTTATAGAAATTATATTAGTAAACTTATTTTTATTTATAAAAATTCCATTTCATTTTTCCTTCATATTTTTTTTTTTTAAAATTTTTTTAAATAAACTTACCTAAACAAATCCTATAATAATTAGTGTGGCAAACTGGTCGTAAGAACAACTTATATTTTTCCTGTACACAAGAATTTAGTGATCATACTCGCATAGTTAAATACGCAAAAAGCCTGATAGTTTTTTCGTTGGAATCTGACACGAATGTTTATGATTATTTATCCATTTTATTCAATCAATTGATCTAAAGTTTTTAATCTCTGATAATATGTCTAGACTAGTAAAATATATTATAATTTATTTCTCATAAATAGAATCGAAGGTAATATTTTTAATAAATCTTTTCATAGTTTTAATATATTATTCCAAACATTCATTAAAATTTATTAAAAATATATAGGAGAAGAAATACTTATTAAATGAAAACTGAGATTTACTAAAATTTATATTTTTAATAAAAATATATTATTAGCATTTCTCATATTTCAATAGGATCAATTTTAAATGAATCAAATCAAAATACATAAGCTTTTGATTCTTATAGATAAAAAAAGGTTTAATACATATATATTGATAGTATAAAATAATTTTATATTATTTTCTAATCATAAATTACAGTTTGAATTATTTTAAGATAATTATTTTAAAAGTGTCAATTTATTTATCATAAATTTATATACGATGAATTGTGATTAAATTATGTAAGTTTTTTTTACACAATAAGTGTATAA
>PYAF01000136.1:764996-804756 GCA_007407185.1 Glycine tomentella | reverse complement strand
GCTTATTATCATCAAATTCATTGTTGACATTCTCATATATCATATATAGAATTGTTATCAAAATTCTTATTAGAATTAATATAAAAATATTATTATTATCATCATTATTATAAAAAAATGTGTTTATCGAAATTGTTATTATTTGAATTGTTGGAGAAACTGTTTGTATAAAATATTTTGAAATGGATATCACTATCAAAATTATTATCATTATTGTATTAATTTATAGACAATTCTCTTAAGTTAAAAATTATAATGATCTGTTCGACGAAAAAGAATTTACAATTAAATATGGATTCTGTCTCATACTTAAATATTTATTTATTAATAAAATCACTAATAAAAGTTACTATTTGATAGATATAAAATTCTCTTCAAAACCTATTTATAATTTTCCTAGTTAACACCAATATCATGGATTAACATTTTGTGTTGAGCTTTCCTCATATGTTTAAGTTCTATCAATTGATGTTTACATTGAAAGTTGTGTTTAGAACAGGACAATTTATAAGTTGAATTAAGGTGCAAACCAAATAGATAAGTGAGTGAAGTAAAAGAGAGTCTCATATTGATGTGATACTTAAACCAAAAAATTCTAAAAGGTGCAAACTGATTTTTTGGGTACGTTGAACTTTTCTATATACTTAAGTCATAACAATAATGAAAGTATTGAGAGCTACAACTAGTTAGGCTACACTAAAATTAAAGAAAACTACCATTAAAAGAGCCATTGAGAAGATAAAAGATAAACTATTGATATTTTTTATTGATGTCTTACACACTGCAAAATCCTAAAAACTAGATAAATAATATCATAAATTTAATATAATTTTTTAATCATTTAAATTTTAACGACGTATTTTGGCCTCCTTATACCCATCCTAATTCACATCTTAGCAGTATAAATATTTCGTTTATTTCTCTTTATGTATCTCACCAATACGGGGCATAAGACAAATTTATTAAAAAGTTAGATCCCATAACATCAAGGAAAGGACGTGCCATTTTTCATATATGTAACAAAAGAAGGGCCTTTCCATCTGATAATAAAACATGCTGAATATCCCACAATGGGTTTTCTGATCATGCCATCCCTATGTGAATTTAATCAAGTGGTTATAAAACAAAATATATAGCTTATGTGAATTTAATTAAAATTTTAATGCATCAAGCCTGTGCTGGTCGTGGGCCCCCGGAGGTGAGATGGAATAGGGCTCAAGGATAAAAGGGGCCCAATTATTATTATTTTTTTTAAAAAAACTTATATGATTATATAATATAAAAAATCATATTATTTGATGTTATTTTTTATAACTAAATTGAAGTTATTATTTTATTTTACATCTCTTTTTATTCAAATTAAGATGTTAGATTATATGTAATTAAAAGCTATTATTATTATGTTGGTTGTTTGTTTTTGTTTTATTGTATTGCCTTCTTCATAAGTCCATTAAATAAATTTTTAACTCGACATAAACATGTGTAGAATTTATTATAATAGATTCAAAATGTTCTTTAAAAGAGTTTTTTTTTATACAAAATAAGAAACATAAACAAAAAAGATCAAATTATAAAAAGAAATAAAACTAAATGTTAGTATATATTATTTATAACGAACAAAAATATATATGTGAACTTTAATGTGCTATGATATTTTGTCTATGCTGAATGATAGTGACTAAATTAGATTTTTTAGAGAAAAATATAAAATTAATATTTTAAAATATACAAGTAAATTAAATTTATAAAAAACAATGTAATAGATTTCTCACAAATTTACTCAAATCTAATAAAACTCAATCAAGATGGAAAATCAATGTAATAGATTTAACCTGAACCTATGTCGTCTTTCACAGGGATGGAGATGGGGATAATCAAACTTATCTTTAACTTATCTCGTTATCACGCCTATCTTATATATAGATATTTATATTATGTAATTTTTTTTAAAAGTAAATAAAATAATAAATAATAACATAAGAGATTGAATAAAAAATATGATATTTTCTTTCTAGTAAAACTATGCTATTTGTTTAATGTAACGAAATATATCATTTGAATGAAATGAGATATCTATTCACACCCATCGCGATTTCGCCCAAGACGTATAAAATCTCATGACCGACCATGCATCAAACTAAATCGGATATTCTTAATGGGTGTGAATGTAAAGGTAGTGGACGTAAAAAAAAAAGTATAAAGCTAGTGGTGTTCTTCTAAAGCTCTTGAATATAATTAAAAGTGACGGTGATGGAAATAGGTGACGATAAGGATCGTTGAAAGTTTCTTCCCCCTTTTTGGGTAGAATTGAAAAGAAGTTTAAAGATGCAAAGTGGTGATAAATGATTATAACAAAAAAAAAAAAGTGGTTACAAGTAACTAATAATTAAGAAAATATATAGCAAAAGTGAGTTCGCACATGTAAATTATTTAAGACAATTACACTTGTAACTGGTAGAAGGATGAATTTGTTGAAGGATATGACAGAAATTTATCATATTAAAAACCACAATACAAATAAACAAAATGTAAATTGGATGCTAGAAAATATCAGTGAAAAAAATAATGTGCCATATTGTAGAGACTCAATCTTGTTATCTATCTCTAATATTCAAATAATCATTTGATTTTTCAATTTGTAATAATGAATTGAATCAATTCAAATAGAGCTTGAGACTGATTCAACAATTGATTTATTGAACCTCATTCATGAATTAAATGAATTAAACATTAAATAAAAGCTGAATTCCTAAAAACTCAAATAGAGTTCAAGACTCGATTTAACAATTAATTTATTAAACTTAATTTATGAATCAAATGAATTAATAAACATTCAACAAAAGTTAAATTGTTTAAACAAATAATGAGTTGACCTTGAGTTATGTAAAGTTTAATTTGATTAATTTATTAACTAACTCAATTTATATTTATCTATGTACATATCTACCTATCTATGTATTAAATATTTTATATTAATTTGTATAATTGGTTTTAAGTACTTTAATATTAATTTTTTTGTATATATATATATATATATAATCACATAAACACATATATATTAAGTAATATATTTTATATAATTAAATTGATGTAGTTAATTTTTTTAATTAATTTCATATTTATTATGGTTAATTATATTTTTAATTCCTAAATTAAATTATGACTGATCTTAAACCAACCCCCTTGAGCTTAAGCAAGTCTATGATAAGGAGAAGCCATAGTTGTGACAGTTGAAAGCTCCATGAAACCATGGATAGGATTGCATGACTGTCCAAGTCTTCTTCCTATCCAAAAACTAATCTCACGTCTAATCATTTAGAATTTCTTCTCTTTCAAACTCACAAGACTATACACGGTACCGGTTGTGAAGTAAGAAATGTCTTCGATGTCATTTTAAATTAATATATTTTTTTTTTGGCACTCTATTAGTTGTATCCATAATCTTCCACTTACTCGTTTTTTTTTCTTTCTTTCTTTTATTTTCCATTAATTATTATCACAATTATTATTATCTTTTCTTTCATTTTTTACATCTCTTCCTACCCAAAAGGTATATTTATATATATAGTTAACCTTTTTTTCTGTAAGCGTATGAAAAATATACTTTTAAAGTTATTGTTATATTAATTGTTAAACTTTAGGTATTATTTCAACAGGTCCTGTCGATTAATGATTTTGATGAGCATTTAAGATGTGAAATCATGTCGTCACATCTTATCCGTCAATTTGCATATAATCTAGTGCATAGATTTTATTTATTTAGGACCACATTTTAAAATACTCTGAACTTAAAAATAACCCGGCCGCCACCAGCAGCAGACCTTCCCCACCACATCCATGTCCAAATTATGTAATGAAAAATTCAAAAGAAATTGACTTTGATGTTTTGGCATTTTCAATTTTCACAGCTCAGTTCTCATTACAATATATATATATATATATATATATATATATATATATATATATATATATATAGGACCAGTCCATTTAGGTAAAATCATGCACTTACATAAGTAACTTGTATCTAATTGCAAGAAATATATGGTATTATATATAATTACTTAATTAGTATAGAAACAGAGAAGTTAGTAATAAAAGCACAAGAATCTCCCAATCCAATTATATATATTAGGATAAATTATGTTTTAATATTTTTAAATATTTTGAAAATCAGATTTATTTTTTATTAAAAAATAATATATTTCTAATGTTTACATTTTAACGGAAACATTTATTGTTAGTTCTGGAAAAAAGAATAAAACTGTATCATTTGTAAAAAAATAAATAACATATTAAATTTTTATAGAAATTAAAATCAAATTTCAACACCTAAAAAATGAGATTTAAAAATATTATAAATGACTAAAACTAATAATAGTCAAGAAAAGAATGTTAATACTATATAAGGTTCTCTTTTTAATACATTATTACTTATTAACTAAAATCCATATGAATTTTATTAATTTAATAATAAGAGCCACTAAATAAAGTTGTTTTCAATTCCTTTGAAATTTCTCGGAGAGACACCTATTAACAGGATCTGATGTTATTCACATTATTTGCTTCATTGAAAAAGAATATACATAAATTTTATTTTTTATAAATAAATATATTAACTTTAATAAGTCTTTCTGTTAAAGTGAACTTAATTAAATCATCAACATACAATTTTTTCTTAATTTATTTACATTTTATTTTTATTGTTAATCATTGTACATAAGTAGTTTTTTTTTTCTTTCTAATTGTACTTATAGCTATTTAACTAGTTCCTGAACTTAAAAATATCTCTCTAAAATGAGTTGTTCACTTGTGAAAGAGAATCAAACTTGCATATAGAAAGATAATGAAAGTTAATTTTGAATCTTAAACCATGTATATTAACACACATTAAGTCGCTTTACTAAGAATTTAACAAATACCCCACATTCTACAATTGCTAATGGGCCTATATATTAACTACGTGACAAAGTCATTGATTTTGTCAATACAATACTCCTTTTTCTATTTCACATTGTTGTAAACACGTAACATTGAGTTTTATTATTTTATGGTAGATGATCGATTCCATGGCTCAACAAAAAAGAAGGAACAAGGAGCTTCATATCAGACAATAGAAAATTTAGAATATCTTGAGTTTTTCAGATCAGACCATATAGCTCCATACTTTATATATATATATATATATATATATATATATATATATATATATATATATATATGGAGTAAGAAGTAAAAGCCTTCTTAAGCTTCAAGTAAATCTTGATCGTTAACTAAAGTACTGTTCGCAAAACTGGAATTGTACAATAACGATTAAACGAGTTTTATTAAATTTTTAATTAATTCAACTAAATCCAAATATTCATGAGTGTAAAGTTTATTTGAATAAGTTTCTTTAGAAGCATAAGAAAATAAGAAAAATAAAATAAAATAAACTTTTTTATATAAATAAAAATAAATATTTTATTAATTAATTTTTAAAAACATATCAATATAATTGATATGATGAATGAAATGACATTTATGAATTGATAATGAAAAATTTATTTTAATTTATCAAAATCTTTTTTATTTTATTCATTTAAAATTACTTTTAAAAGTTTAGACTCAAATATGTCATAAAGAAAATATATAGTCAGTTGGAGTGTTCTAGTAGTGGCACAATGGGTCTTTGAAAGTGCCTTTTTTTTTTTTTAATATATCGGTACAATAGAAATGCAGCCTTTTAAAAAGTGTGAAGTGGAGACACGCAACTGTAGTAATCAAGAAAGTTGATGCATAGATACTTTAAACTTTATTTGATTGAAGGATGAATTGTTTATAGGGTATGACGGAAATTCATCAAATTAAAACCGATTATAACAGATTTTTTTAGGATGGATTATAATTAAGGTTAGTTTGGTGGTAAAGAAAGAAGAGAAGGTTATGGGTTTAAATTGTGTTGCTAACAAAAAATTAATAATTAATATTTATGGATCCAAAAAATAAATTAAAAACCTAAATGTAAATAAACAAAGTTGTATCAACATGTTTGAATAGAATTAAACTTGAGTTTCTTAATTAAGGTATCAGACTCAATACCTAGTCCATGAAAAAATAATTGAAGAAAAAATCTTATTGATAAAATAAAGGAATACTCTTCACATCAACTACATGATAGAAAAAAATAACAAAAAATGAATGATGCAAGAGGAAGAATAGCTTGCACATCTAGTTGAATATTATAATTTAGCGTCAATGACCTATGTCTAATCTTAAACAATCACTAGTTGGTGATTGCTTGTTTTTTTAATTTCGATTTGTAATATTTTTACTAACGAGAATACCAATTCAACTTTCTCTTATCACTTAAGAAGAGGATTAAGTGACAGTGCTTTGTCCCATAACAGCACAACAATTGTTTAATATGACCACAACTTGAAAGTAAATAATCTAAATAAATGTATAAATAGAAATTTCCTTTTTGGTCTTTTGTAAGGGTGGGTGACTTTTGTTATGCTGCACGAATATGGCTGTAATTGGTAAGACGCTTAACAAAACTTGTGTTTTTAGCCATGTTATGAATAAATTTATTTTGGCTCTTACAAAAAACCAAACAAAAAAATTAATCACCAGATCAAATTCTAATCTTGGGTTAATTACTCACCATCTGTTTTGCAGTATATATGCTGATTGTAAGGGTGGGTACCCCTTATACTCTGTATCCTCTTTTTCAATAATATCATATTAAATAAATTTAAAAAAAAAACCTTTCCCTTCTTCAGAACATCAATAATTTTTTCCCCTTCATCAAGCTTTTGTGTAGTAAATAAATAGGTTCTTACAAACACCCAAATGTGTATTCTCACAAATAGAACGGATGATTGCATACCTCAGGCTGTTGCGTCATTGATCATCTCCTTTTTGTAAAGTTGTCCTTCATCTGTTTTTGGAACACAATTGTGATTATTTGGTTTGATAAAGATTTATTTTTCATTTTTAATTAAAAAACTATTCTGTTGTTATTTTGTTTTTTATTTTTTAAAATTTGTAAAAAAAAAATAGTGCAAATAAAATTTTATGAATTTTATTCACTGTCTTAAACAATTTTTAAAAAGAGAAAATAAAGTAAAAAAAGGTGATATTTTTTAAAGGCTAAATTAGATTTTTTTCTTCTTCTTTCAATTAACTTATTTTTTAGGTTCAACTTAATCCTCTAATTTTTTTTAGTTCAATTTAATTTTTTAATTTTTAAAATCAACTTATTTTGATCTTACATTCTAAATTAGATTAATGCCTACACTTTGTGACGGTTTAAAATCGTCATTAAGTACATATTTTTGAACACTGGTGATTTAATTTAGACAATAAATTCAAATTAAATTGATTTTAAAAATTAAAAGATCAAATTAAATTAAAAATAAATAAAAAACTAATTTAACCTTTTTTAAATAATAAGAAAGAAGTGAAGCAACTCCTGTCATATTTACATTCTTTTGCAAGAGGCAGATTTTGCCTAGTGTTAGTTGTGTCCATAATTTTTTTTTTCTCAGGCTTCTTGTCTTTTGGGTTGAACTTAATTTGCAAGAGGCAGATTTTGCCTAGTGCTAGTTGTAGCACCAGCCACTGTTGCTTGGTCTCCTTTTGCTCAATATTATCTAATCTCACCAAGTGGAATCTGAAATTTCTAATAATTTTCAAACTTTTTTCTTTCTTTTGAAAGACGACACTGCTTTCCAAGTGGAGTCTGAAATTTCTTTGATGTCGTCATTTTAAATACATATAGTAATCCTGTGAGCTTTGAGTCTTTTTCATATATATATTTTCAATACCACAAACGAAATTGTAAATATATAGATATCTTAAAATATTAAATATTAAATATCATATAACTTTATGTTTTAATCCTTACACTTAAAAATCAATACAACAGTTCTGCAATTTGCCTCAGCACATGTACTCTTGATCATTTCTTATGCATGGAAGCACCAACATTAACCATAAGGTGTGACACAAGTGATAATAATTTGGATCTTTCAAGTATATGATAGGGATTCGACTAAGTGTGGAGATAAAATCTCCTGAACGTGGGAAAGAGAGTTACACCTTAAGTGGTACTCTATTTCCTTGAGATATAATCTCATGAATGTGGACATTATCTAACTTTTAAGGGAAAAAAAAAGACACCAACATTAGACCACCTCTAATTTGCAAAGGAGCACCTTAAATGGATCAATTTCAATTTGCGTAAAACCATACTCAGCTATTATATTAAACTTCCATTCACATCAGCAGAGATACACAGGACACACATCTGCTACAAAAATTCACCGTGGATTTCATAATGAAAATAACATGTCAATCCTTCTTTTCTGAATTCAGATTTCATATCCTTCAAATAACGCCCCTTACATAACTCTCACCGGAGATTTCATATACTGGACAAGACCTCAGCTGGGTAAAAATAAAATATCTCCCAAGCCAGCAGAGACAGAACAAGCATGAGTAGTAGGTTCTGTTATCAAAACAGAAATTGAACTTTTTGGCATTGGCACGCGGATCAACATAATACAATATCCACATTTATCTTATGAAAAGTGTAATTCTTACAAATTGTGCATCTGGTGGTCAGCAAAAAATTGTATCTCTGATTTCAACATCCTATGAAAATCATACAAATATTGAATAAAATTATCGTATGGCAAGGTAGACCAATACTACAATGTATTTTCACTTAGAAGAGCAAATTTTCTTTTATGCAATGATAGCAACAAAATTTAAACCTAAGACCTAGTACAAACTACTCAAATCTTGCACCGTTTATAATAGCAACCACAACAATAATTATGGTTCTGACTTTTTATATGGTGTAAAACTACCACTAGGGTACGTTGATGTACACAACTAATTTATCTCATGCAACATCATGAACCCATTTGGCATTTGCAAAATTATCACTATAAGTAGGAAATTACTACATGCTCCGGGACCATCATAATCTTAACTAATCATCCCATAACACAGTTCAATGTTATTAATTCTTTCTTATAAATTGAAAAAATCGTGTGTCATGTAGAGATTGGTGGGGACCATAAACACATGGTGGTGGGCTGGTGGTCGGAGACTACCTAGCTAATAATTTCTCCTTGATTAGGCTACCTAGTTTGCATCCTCTTGTTTCTCCTGCCACATCTCTACCCAATTTTTCTGAAGCTGTTTCACCCCAAGGAAAGAACCTTCCTTTTCAGCATCCAAACTTGTGGAAAGTGCCCCATACGCAATCCCAAAAGCGGAAGCTCCAAAAGTCAAGAGTGTTGTTAAAAAGGGTAACCACAGTGGTGCATCCCACACATGCTTTTCCTTGAGCTCCCCAAAAGGGCGCAACAAGGCCAAACCCAACCCCATTGGCACCCCAACAGAGAACAAGATCCTACCTATTAGCCTGTACATAACTTCCTGGGGAAGCTCATCATCATCATTGTTTTTCCCTCTCATGGGCTTCTAAGTATTGGCATTATCACTTGCAACAATTGGAGGCCCCGTGGAAGCTAAGAAAAGCCTTTGGCACTAGCACGTGGCTTTAATGTGGTGAAGAGGTGGTTGAGTTTGTGTGTAGGGTGATGATGATAAGCTAGGAAGTTTGGTTTCCATGGAGAAAGTTTTGAGAGATTGAAGGCAGCGTTTGGTGCACAAATCAGAGTTTTCATGGCTTCTCTTTTGATATGTTGTTTGGTTGTTCGCTATTGTTGGAGTTGAGATATTTTATTGACGTATATCTATCTATCTTATCCATAAAAGTAAACGGATGGTCGTGAACCTCATTGTTATAATATTTGTTATAATAACAGTGGCTGATCCAAAGATCTTCAGTTAGTTAGTCGAGGTAACATGTTTTTAGAAAAATAATAATATTTAGGTTAAAATATTTATTTCATCATAAAAAGAATTTATTAAATTTTATTTCATTTTTGTACATCAATTATATATATAACTTATAATTTTTAATTATACATGTATAATATAAATGTAACTTTGTCTACTTCTATCTTAATTTTTTCATTTTCCCTCAATTTGTTGAGTTCTTGATTTCTATCAAAAGGATTAGTATGTAGTACAACACAAAGGAAGCGTATGGAGGGATTTTTCCATCCCCATGGATGAAATTCATTAAATAATATTAGGAAGTAAAATTCACAAAACTTGATAGTAGTTTTATTTTTTTATAAAAAAAATTGGATTATCGTAACAAATGTGTTTAAAATATGCAACATTTTAATTAACCATAATACACTTTAGTTAGAATGTATCTTAATTAATACAAAAATTTAAAACTAAACTAATTGATAGTCCATGTTTAAACTAATTAACATACCAACATTACGTGGGTTCTCTTAACAAAATTTTAAATTCAAGTCTGTGAATAATATAAAAAAAATGTTGGAAGGAGAGATTGAAACAAAGGACTGATTGATATGGGTTATATTTAACTAATGAAATGTAATACAAAAATATAATAATAACTAATGAAATTAGGATGAAACAAAGGACGGACTGATATGGGTTATATTTAACCTTAATTCGTTCCAAAATTTTGACCATACTAATTAGTATGACTTTTTAGACCATAATCCGTCCTTAACTAATGAATTCAATAATTTAAAGACTAATTTAGGAAGGACTGGTTTAGGCCACTAGTTGAGAGTAAGTCTTGCACTGCACTAGATACGATAAAACAAAATAGCTCTACAACTATTTATTATTTTACCTTACCCTTAAAAATTTATAGTGATGGATTAAATTAATCAATCTAAAAAGTCTAAACACGTTGGTACTCTCCTTTCCGTCTTTAATTTCAGCTGCGATCACAATGTTGCATGCATGCATTATATCATACATCAGCGGATCTAAAAATATAAAAACAATCAAGGAGGCACCAGTGGTCGATCTAAGAATATTTATTCATGTCCCTATATTTAGCATGATGTTGTGTGGCAGCGTTCTCGAAATTTTTTTTTTTAAAGAAAATTTAAAAGAACAAACAATTATAAATCATAATCTAAAGAAACAAACAAATAACTAGACTAAATTACTGAATTGAATAGAACAATGAAAAAAATTTATTATAACTTTTGATGAGATTTAAAAAGACAATGATAATAACATGAGAATTACTTTACATATAAGTATTAAGTTTGGGATCTTTGAATATGAACTGTTATAATATAGACTAAAATATTTTTATAAAATATATATAGTTAAATTATATTTCTCATTTTAATGAAGAGTAAAAATTTTAATCTATTTATAAACAAGTATTAATGCATGAATTATAAATAAAGTATATAGTCTATCGTGTTGTAGATCTGTATCACAAAGGTTAAATGTATTGCATGTATTTTGGGGTATGCACTTCTGAAAGTATTTTAAAATTTCTTCTACACCCTAAGTCATGAAGTATGAATGTCTTCTGTTTAGAACATAGAATCCACACTTTTTTTTTTTTTTCTTTTCCTTTGGTCAGAAATTAGATACCACGAAAGAGTGAATTATCTTTCAACTTGGCTGCGAACACTTATTTCCCATCATTAATTACTATTTCCTTTGGTCATAAATTAGATACCACGAAAGACCTGTATGCTTATTTTTTTGCCGGGGATATTTATGTCATTTTGCATGTATATATTTATTTATTTATTTATGTATTTTTCCTTTCAGTTTCTATATATAAACAAACAAAAAGAAAAAAAAATAATTTATTTTGTCTCAATTATAGTTATAATAGTGTTTCAATTATTGTTTAACCTTTCATTATATAATTTATTTCATTCTAAATTTTCTAATTATAATATACTTTCTATTTTTTACTTATATTTTATAATTTTAACTAAAAAATGAAATAAAGATTAACATAGTACATAAGAATGAAAAAAATGTGAGTTTATTTAATTTTTTTGAAAGTGTTTCTTTAATTAAATAAATAGTTTCTTTTTTTAGTACTATAATTTAAAATAGGTATTTTGGGTTGACTTAGTCGCTACCAAATTGACTTGACTGAAAATATAATATGCAATCAAATCATATCTAAGAGAGGTGGTGTCTCTTGTTACATAACAAACAAAAAATACACTACCAAATTGACTGAAAATATAATATGTAATCAAATCATACCTAAGAGAAGTGGTGTCTCTTGTTACATGACAAAAAAAAAACACAAGATGTCACTCTAATTAATACCTCCTATAAGTGACAAAATCATCTATTTTCATAAATACTTTTTGTTGACTAATCTATTATGATAATTAATTTCAATATTAAACCTATTTTGATAAAAAAAAACAATTATAAATCATAAACTAGTGGTCGATCTAGGAATATTTATTTATATCCATATATTTAGCGAGATGTTATGTGGCAGCGCCCCCGAAATCTTTTTTTTTTTTTTAAGAAAATTTAAAAGAACAAACAATTATAAATCATAATCTAAAGAAGCAAACAAATAGCTAGACCAAATTACTGTTATGGATTGAATAGAACAATGAAAAAAATTTATTATAACTTTCGATGAGACTTCAAAAGATCATGATGATAACATGAGAATTACTTTAGATATAAATATTAAGTTTGAGATCTTTGAACATGAACGATTACAATATAGATTAAAATATTTCTATAAAATATATATAGATAAACTATACTTCTCATTTTAATAAAGAATAAAAATTTTAATCTCCTTATAAACAAGTACTGATGCATGAATTATAAATAAAAATAATTAATAAACACAGTAAATTATATAACAAACACTTAAATAATTAATAAATATTATAAATAAGTGTTAAAAATATATTAAAATTTATTAAAAAATTTTAAGGGAGGCACCGTCCCCAACTCATAAGCTGGATGCACCCATGCCATACACACCGTACCCGATGCTACCCAAATCCATGGTTTTCGAACCGGGCTCCACAGTGAAAGTTAACAACGACGGCACAAAGTATATACGCTATCGTGTTGTAGATCTGTCACACAAAGGTTAAATGTATTGCATGTATTTTGGGGTATGCACTTCTGAAAGTATTTTAAAATTTCTTCTACACCCTAAGTCATGAAGTATGAATATCTTCTGTTTAGAACATAGAATCCAAACTTTTTTTTTTTTTTTTTCCTTTGGTCAGAAATTAGATACCACGAAAGAGTGAATTATCTTTCAACTTGGCTGCGAACAATTATTTCCCATCATTAATTACTATTTCCTTTGGTCAGAAATTAGATACCAAGAAAGACCTGTATGCTTATTTTTTTGCCGGAGATATTTATGTCATTTTGCATGTATTTATTTATGTATTTTTTCCTTTCAGTTTCTGTATATAAACAAACAAAAAGAAAAAAATTCATTTATTTTGTCTCCATTATAGTTATAATAGTGTTTCAATTATTGTTTAACCTTTCATTATATAATTTATTTCATTATAGATTTTGTAATTATAATATACTTTCTATTTTTTACTTATATTTTATAATTTTAACTAAAAAATGAAATAAAGATCAACAAAGTACATAAGAAATGAAAAAAAAATATGTGAGTTTATTTAATTTTTTTGAAAGTGTTTTTTTAATTAAATAAGCATTTTCTTATTTTTCTGTACTATAATTTAAAATTGATATTTTAGGTCAAGTTAGTCGCCATCAATTTGAGTGCAAATATAATATGCAATCAAATCATTAAGTAGATGATGTCTCTTGAGTGTAAATATAATATGCAATCAAATCAGTCAGTAGATGATGTCTCTTGTTACACGACAAACAAAAAATACAAGGTGTCACTCGAATTGACACCTCTTATATTCCTAAGTGACAAAATCATCTATTTTGATAAATATTTTGGTGACCATTATGATAATTACTTTTAATTTTAAACCCATTTTGATAAAAAAAAAAGCCAGGAAAATACATTTATGCGGCCGCAAGTACGGGCATGATGCTGCTGCAATTGCGATTGTGGAACGATATTTAAAACCATGGACTTCCCTTTTATCTAAAAGATAGAAGGACTTATGCAAACGATTCACGAATCTCATTTTCTTTCCCGAGTTTTCGTATAGAACTTTTGAGAAATTTGCAAATTGGGTTCTCTCTAGGCGAGATGACTCTTATTCATTCCCTGCTTAATCTTACTCTTGATATTAACATGGTTATTCGACTGAGCCTGGACTTTTAGATAGAGTCATTAAATATGCTAGCTCTGTTTCATAATGTCCAGCATTTGACCTTGTATCCATATCCAGTCTCTATGCCCATTTAAAAGTCCTTCCCTTTAATCTTTTGCTGTCAGTCTTTGACATCTCTTGGCTTTGAAATTCTTCAATAATACTTCCCAAATCTGTGCACTTGCCCGTGCTAAAAAGTTTGCATCTTACATTTGTCAAACTTATTGCAGCTGACAACTTTGCTGAGCCCTTTTCAAACTGTCCGGTGTTTAAATATTTTGCTTAAAAATGTTTTTTTATTCCTTATAAATATTCAATTTTTATATTTGTTTATAATAAATTTTTGTTTTGAGTTGAGTATCTAATAAAATAACACTTTATTTTATTTTAGTCCTTAATAAATTAATGAATTTTATGCATTCTTCTTAATAAATTAGCAAATTTTGTTTTAGTCCCAATTAATAATAAATGAAAAAAAATTGTTGTATGTTATTCTTGTTGCTTATGCTGTGGGGAACAGGTATATTACCAGGGTTAGATACACTGCCTTGTATTCTTTGTAGGTACTATGGAGAGAAATTTAAAAATGGTTGCTACTTGCGTTGACTTGAAATATTAATGATTAAGAGAAGAGTTCTTGGAGGTTGTTGAACTATGGCTGAATATGTTTCTCATTTTCCTAGTGATTTAGGGGACAATATGTACTGGTCAGCTCTTGAATAAAATGAAAACATGAGGCTCTCTTATATATGAGTTCATGCTCTATTGGTATGTATTTTTGAAGTAGAAAAGAGTGCTGCATGCTAAGAGAAGGGAATATTTCCTAGTAGTTAACAAAGTGCTAGGCAGGATATCTGTTCATTCTTTTGCAATGGACATACACCTCACACTCACACACACACTGTTGCTTTCTGTTCAAATTCTTGTGACTCTAAATCCAATTTTATATTTGTAATCTTGCTGCAAATAGGCCCAAAAGCTTGAGAACCTTTTTTTTTTTTTATAAAGAAATTAAAGGTCTAGCTGACACGTGGTTTTCAATACCCATCCTATTTAACATAAAAAAAATAAAGTTGTCATGATAGTCAAGATGATAATATTCAGGGTGTGTATTTAATTATTTTATTAAGTTTGCAAAATAAAATTTTAAAGATAACAAATAGTCAAATAGCAAATGAAATGCTTCGAACCCAAAAGCAGCATTCGAACAAGAAATTCATAGTATGCCACTTTGTCACCAAATCGCGAGGTATTTTTGTGGCATAACATCCCAGTTGCTTTTACCAATAATTTAGAAAAAAAGACAGTAGGCAACTTGTATTACTATTCTACGTGTTGCTATGCCAAGTATTTCTAGGTTTTCACTCCCAAATATGGCCACTAATGCAACCCCTCTTTTTGGATTATCTCGTTCTAAAATGTTTTCATTAAATTTTAAGATTAAAAAAAAAAAAAACTTTGGAGAAGTTATTAATTTCTCAATGATATCTATAAATGAAATATTTGTGTAACTAATTTTGGTTTAGATATCAATTGAAAGAAAAGAGGGGGTAAGTTGATGATGAAGATGAAAAGATAGGGGACAAGAGGCAGAGACACATGTGGAGAGGGATAGGCAGAGTAAGTAGCTTGACTCTGTTCTGCGTCGTATGAAATTTATGGAAACATAAAATGTTGAGCTTTAGTTTCATACATTAGTTTAAATATTTTTACACTGCTTACCAATTAGAAAATTATTAAAAAAATAAAAA
Organism: Glycine tomentella; assembly: GCA_007407185.1. Lineage (NCBI taxonomy): Eukaryota > Viridiplantae > Streptophyta > Magnoliopsida > Fabales > Fabaceae > Glycine > Glycine tomentella. The sequence goes on along the minus strand of PYAF01000136.1, from coordinate 788,822 downwards.
CATTAAATGACAACCTATTAATGAATGACAAAGTAAAAAAGATTTCACTGTCATTGTATTTGGCTGAAATTCTATTGATATCTGGAAAAGCAAAATCATGATGTTGGAATAAAAGTATCCACACATGATCTTTTGAAATTTTAATGTTACCAAAGACTAAACAAAATAAATATTAGAAAGTTCTTTATGGATGACCAGAATCGGAAACCCTCCTGGATGATCTGGATTGTGACCTTAGTGATTGCAGCTGGTTAACTCTAATGCTAAAAATAAGAAAAAATGATGCATGGAATTTGTCAATTGCTATCAATTTATTTGGGGGGAAACATGAACGCAGTACCGATTAAAATTCAATGTAAATTTACTCACTTCTTTTGAACGTGAACATATTCATCAGTTTCATCCTGTATGTCTCCCTTGTGAAAGAAAAAATAGATCGCAATCATCTTGGAAATAGAAAAGATGAGTACTGGTGGTGTCAATATTGGAAAACATCATAAGCTTGATATTTCAAAAATTGATGATATTAGAGTGCAAACCAACAATTTGACTCAATTATATCTACCTTATTGAGAATAAGTTCTTAATTCAAGTAAGACCAATCTTAAACTAGCTTCCCTTTATTTTTCTCTCCTAAACATAACCGTGTCTGTTACCATATGCATCAACTAAAAAAAAAAGAGAAAAGTTGTCTTATCCCATAGGAATATGAAACTATGAAGTTTTCTGTGTTATCGACATGAAATTAGAAAAACAAATGAAGTTATAGGATGAACCACCGTGCTAAACCGTAGAAGTTTCTCTATGACGTATTCCATTGTGATGATGCCAATAACCTCCTCATCAATAACATCTGGAAGAGAATCTAATTGTTCTTTTGAGAGATATTCATTTTCTTGTTCCCACTGGCTGGATTCTTGACCTACTTCACTGCCTAGTTCCAAGACATTTTTTTAATGTTGGACTATGAAATTCCACAACACTAGAGTTTAAAGGGATTCATGTACATGACTTCTCTGAATTATTTCCAGGAAAAAGGAAGAATCAGATTCTGCAGATTCCAGATTGACAAACATGAATGTTTTATCCTCTTCCAAGAAATTATTTTTTTCTACTTTTGTATTGCAATTCATCTTTAAATAAAATTTTGTTTGATTTGAGATATGATTCCATGGCTAAATTCTGTAAGATGTTATCTCTAGCAACTTGAGCTGGGATTGATATTTGAAGAGTAATTATATTAAACAATGTAGGTGCACGGTGCGCCCTGAGTGCTTTCTGTGTCTTTGTTGGATTTCAAAACAACCGCCATATGGCTATGATATGATCCTTCTGGAATTGATTCAATATCTCATACAGTGGCCAACTTTCATAAAATGAGCAATATCATGTAATTAGTATAGTAGTGACTACTGCAAGAATAAAAATCACAATACTACCACAGTTCCATATTGGTTGATGTTTTAGCCGTCTCTTTTTTCCTTAAAAAAACTATTCTTGTTTTACAATTTCTACAACAATAATTTATCACTAGTGGTGTGACATTAAATAAGGATATTTTATCCGGACAACAAAAATATTTTATATACATTAAGTTTTCTTTAAATTATGTACATTAACCTCACCCATCAATATGTACGTAAAGGAGATAGTATATCTGATGGCCAGTCCTGATGTTAAAGCTCAGGTGAAATCTGGCTTATAAATTATTGTCAGATTAGTTCTATTATACCTTTGAATTTTCCTAGTAATCAAATTCTTTATTGGGGTTTCATCTATCTTTTGGGCGGCAGAATATCATGTTTTTAACCTGTACAAAAGAGTTCATAGTAATTCCATATGGATACAGAATATTAATAAGGAATATTGAGAAACAAGCTAATGCACTACAAGTAACAACAATGTCTTAAATGTCAGATGGAAGCTTTCTTTTTTGTCTTCATTAATTGGTCTTGAACATAATGACAATACTATACTCCCCAAGTTATATATTCAAGATTTATTGCAGAAATTACTTGAAATCTATTATATTTCCAATATGCCGTATTCTTCAAGAAAGTGAACTTTTTGTACTTTGTTTTAATAAATAAAGACACTGTTTATGCTTTGTTAAAACCATTAGATCAAGTTGTAAACAATGTAAATGATAAATAGTTTGACAACATGTAAAGGACGGTTTTGTCGTTTTGGAAAACTCTCTTCGCCCTTAACACACTTCCATTTTCAACTTCTGCGGTCACAATACACACCGTAAAACGAATCAATGGACATAGCGCCCAAACCCATAGTTTTGTAAACAAGGCTCTGCACTCTGCAGTGGAAGTCAGCATCAATAGCAGCGATTTCCGCGGCTCATGGTTTTCTGGCACTGTCATCAGCCGTGTTGACTCCAGCATATTCTTGGAGCAGTACCATCATAACTTGGTTGTGAGAGCAGTTGTCAGTGTTCACCAGCTACTGCCACTTTCCCCGCCGGAGAGCTATCGAGAATTCAAGTCCGGTGACAAGGTGGAAGCCTTCTGGGACCACCACTAGTGGGTGGGCCATGTAACCGAAGATTTAGGGAAGGCAAGCCTTGTGTTTTAAAGGGACTTGAAGGAGGTGATGGCATTTCAGAAGGAGCTACTCAGGGCACACCGCCAGTGGATCAATCACAGCTGGGTTCCCCAAATAACAGACAACAACAATAGGGACAGGATCAGTGAGCTGCCTGACTCCATCCTGCTCCACATATTGAATTTTATGAACACAAAATATGCTGTTCAAACTTGTGTCTTGAATAAAAGATGGAAGGACCTTTGCAAACGACTCATTAATCTCACGTACTGTCCTGATCCTTATCTCCTAATGGAACGCGGGACTGAAAGGTTTAGAAAATTTGCAACCTGGGTTTTGTCTAGAAGAGATGACGCCTATTCCCTACTTAATCTTACTCTTCAGCTTTGTTGGACTGAGCCTGAACTCCTAGATAAGGTCATTAAGTATGTTCTGTTTCATGATGTTCAGCAGTTGACAATGGAGCTATATTCAGGCTTTAGACCTGACCTTGAATCCCTCCCTTTAATATTTTGCTCTCAGTCTTTGACATCTCTTAAGCTTTGCATTATTCGAATAAACTATCCCCCCACAATACTTCCAAAATCTCCTCACTTGCCTGCATTAAAAAGCTTGTATCTTCAAGGTTTCAATTTTACTGCAAGTAACAATGACTCTGCTGAGCCTTTTTCAAACTGTCACGTGTTAAAAACTTTGGTCCTTAGATTTTGTTCTTTGCATAATGATGCACAGGTCCTCTGCATATCTAATACTACCCTTTCCAGTTTGACAATATCAGAAGGACGAACTTACCAAATTGTGCTTTCTACTCCAAATCTTAGTTCTTTTACTATCAGGGGTTCTGGCAGTCTCCAACTCTTCTCCACATGCAATCTTTCTTTCCTTGGAGAAGTATATATTGACGTGTCTTGGGATGGACGTTGGGCTCAGAAATGTTCAATCATAAGTTCAAACATCATAAGATGGCTGGTAGTGCTTGCCTATGTAAAGAAATTGACATTTTCTTGGTATGCCTTTCAAATAATACTACATGTAAGTTACTTTAGTATGTTTTTCCTTCGTTATTTTTCCTTAATGTTCTTAAAAGTTTTGCATTCATATGTCAGAAATATTGCCTTTTCTCAATCTTGAATTTCAAAATATCGATTTAAATAAGTCTCCACTTCACTCTAATTGTGTAGGATTTCTCAAATCCCATTTCAATGAGACCTAAACCTCCAAGCTTTGTTAGATTGGAGTCATTAAAAATGATCAAACGTTTGTCTGCAAATGTATCTGATGAGAAAGTAAACACAGTAGTGGAGTACTTGCTTCGAGACTCTCCAATGGCAAGAGTTGAAATCTTTGGGGAATATTAAATGATATCCATGCTTAAATCTTTTGGTAGAGATTTTTAGAGGGTATCCAGTTTATGACTGTTTTCTGCTTGTCTTAAATACACTTTTGTTACAGTAAATTATTTTTATCTCGTCTTTCTGTACCCTCTGTGGTTCTGGGTACCGATTCTAACAAGGATACAATGTTACTCATCTTCAAATAATTTGTATCAACTCCTTGTTATTTTATTACTTTGTTCTATTAGATGAGCGGTGCCTTATCACAAGTCTTTAGGGAAGTGCTTAGTTAATAATTTGTAATGTTTTGCCATATTAGTAGCTGATCTGAAATGGTCAGTAATTATGGATTTCTGGATGTTTTGGATGCGTAATTGGGTATATATAACGTATGTTTCTTGTATATGAGTGTTTGTTCATGGGAATGGTCCTGCAGGGATATTTTATTTGTGTGGGAGAATCAGATAGGGATCTATTTTTGTCTTATCATAGGTCAGCCATCTAATACTTGGAGTTACTTCTCAACATTTCATGTTTGGTTTCTGTTCAAGTTGTTGTGATTCCCGATCATTTCAATTTTATATGTATATTCTTGTGTATAGGTTAAAAAACTCAAAATAAAATTCGTAAAAAAAGGTCTAGCTGGAATTTTCGACCGGAAGCCCTCATTGACGATCTTGATTGTGACCTTAGTGATTGCAGCAGGTTAATTCTAATGCTGAAAGAAAAAATGAAGTATGGAATTTGTTAATTGCTATCAATTTATTTTGGGCGAAACAGAAATGAACAAGTACCTATTAAAATGCAATGTAAATTTACCCACTTCTTTTGCACGTAAACATATTCATCAGTTCCATGATTCCATCCAAGAATGCAATTTGTGGTGATTTTTGACTGTCAGAAATGGTATTTTAAAGTATAAATAAAATCCAAATTTTGGTGGTCATGAAACTGTCATAAATTGTGAATCCTTAATTCCACTTTCGGCACTTATTGACACGAGACTAAACAGACTGATCTTTGAAATCAAAGGAACTAAAAAGAACAAAATTTGAAGAATTAAAACATATTTAAGTCAATACTTAGTTATATAACTTTAATGATATAAGAAAGGTACTTTGATAAAAACTGATAAAAATATAAAATGAGATTTGATAAAGTATATTAAATTAAATATTGAATATAAGTTTCGTGTAACACCTTGGAATTTTTTGCCACAACTCTATACTTAAGGTGCTAGTAGCGAGTATACAGATATGGGTGTATAGTATGGTATTTAAATTGATACCTATCTGGTTATGAGACTGGATTCGGGTACTTTTTCAAAGACAGATATGAAGATGAATATACATAGTATCCTTACCAAATCCTACTCATTGCCATCCGAGTTCCTTGCAATTGAAAAACATAAAAAGTTTAATCCCTCACCAAATACACTTTTCTTATTTTGTTTAATTTAAAAAATTTATCCTTGGTCAACATTCAGAGGATCTTAATTCTTGCTCCCTATGTACGCGGATTGTCGCGGAAGGGTCAGGTGGGAAATTTTATTTTGGAGAATTAACTATCTGAAAAGATTTTTTATATTAAACATTTGATTTGGCTGATTAACAGCACAGTGATTTCAAATAAAATTTATTTGCTTTATGCCTTTTGGTTTATACATCCAGCAAAATTGCTGGCTATGTGCGTCCGTAGAACTGTAGAAGAGTCAGGAGCGTAACGAATAGTATGATATGCTACAGAAGTAGGCAGCAGTTGAAAAGGTAAAAATTTCGTGCTTTTTTTCTTATATTTATTTATTTCGATCATTCAATATACATTGTACAAGATGATGCCCAAACCTATGGTTTTCGAACCGGGCTCTGCCGTGGAAGTCAGCATCTACGACGGCTCATGGTTTTCCGGCACCATCATCGGCTGCGTTGACACCGACATATTCTTGGTCCAGTACAATTGGGTTTCCTCAAACAGGGACAGGATCAGTGAGTTGCCTGACACCGTTCTGCTTCATATAATCAATTTTGTGGCAGTTTCTTGTGTTAGGTTTTTGCCAATAAAAGATAACAGTATTTATCATGTTATTTCACTCTCATTTACGTGATCTAACAAGGATACAGTGTTACCCGATTTCACTCTCAAATAATTTGTATTAAACTCCCTGTTTTTTCAAATGCTTTGTTCTATTAGATGAGTAATGCCTTGTACATTCTTTTTACCCGTAAGTCTTTGGGGTAGTGCTTAGTTTATCATTCGTAATGTTTGACCAAATTAGTAGTTGATCTGAGAAATTCAGTAATTATGGATTTCTGGATGTTTTGGATGCATATTGCATGATCAGACATGACAAGATTTTGGATAAGCTATATTATTCTATGGGTTCATGTGCTTGTGTAGTTATCTTTCAAAGGCAAAGTGGAAGAGCTAGCCTATTTATAGTGTTTGAAGATTTTGAAATTATTATCTGTGTACTTTGACAAACCATCCAGTTTCTCAAATATATTTCTTGTCTATGAGGGTTCTTGTTCTTGGGATTGGTTGTTAAGAGACATTTATTTGTGTGGGAGAATTAAATTAAGGATTCTATTTTTGCTTATCACAGGTCAGCCATCTATTACTTGGAATTACTACCCAACATTTCATGTTTGGTTTCAGTTCCTTTATTTGCATCATTATGCTTATCAATGTCAGACTTCCCTTCGGAATTAACTTGTCCTGTCTAAGGAAGGACCCCCTGATAATATGGCTTGTCTATTATGTTGTAGACCTGACACAAAGGTTAAATGCATTTTGCTTGTATTTTTGGCATTCATTTTGGAAATTATTTTTTTTTTCATTATGGTCTCTAAACTGATGCTATTACTTTTATTATTATCACTTTAAGTCCTTGGGCTAGGGATCAAAATGAGCAAAAAGAGATTAATACCAGGGACTTAAATCAAACCTACATAATTTCAGAAAACTTATTTGAGTTTTTCTTAGTTTTTAGGGGAGTTCAAAAAAACTGAACCAAATCACTCTGAAAAGACCAAATCGTTTTGCAGAAAAAAACTTAACCGAACCGTTTTATGAAAATATTTTGGTTAATCAAACAATTTTTAAAAAGAGTTTAAGGTTTGATTCAATTCTTTAGAAAAACTGATCCCTATATGGGTGAAAAATGGATAACCCAACTGAACCTAAAAAACCCAAACTATTAAAAAAATCCACTTTATAAAAGCGACTCAGTCAACCGGACCACTTTTATAAAGTGGATCGAAGATGTATTGGTTCGGATTATAGAAAAATCCAACTTTTGTACAGCCCTAGTTTCAAGGACTAAAATAACAGCGTGACATAAATCCAAGGACTAAAATTGACTGTTTATTCTAAAGATTAAAAAATACAAAATGAAATGCTTCTAATAATAATGTATAATATTGAATCGGACAACATCGTATCTAACCAAAAGCAACATTCGAGCAAGAAATCACAGTGTACCACTTTGTGACCAAATTCCAAGGTATTCCCACAGCCAAAAAGTCAAGAGACTAATAAGGGGCAACTACTCTCTCCATAGGTGCTGCTATATTCGCATAGTAAGGAACTTTTGCTATATGCTTAAAGAGTTCAAACTACTAGGTCACTTGTGTAACTTGTGGGTCTAATTTCTTCATTGTTACTAGAAAGTAAATTAAGCTAAGAAGATGAAGATGAGGGAGTTGAATAACAAATAATACTACTACTGTTTACAGTTATTGATTGTTTAAAGTTTCATACATTGTGGGTTTAAATATTTTCAAACTGTCAATTAATTGGAAATCACTATAAATATAATTCTTTAAGTAATTATTACAAAAGTAAACCATCTTACATGATAAAGAATGATTCAATGATAATGTAAAAAAATATTTTCACTGCAATGTATTTGGATTAAATTCTATTGAGATCTAGAAAATTAAAATCATGATGTTGGAACAAAAGTATCCACACATGAGCTTTTGAAATCTTAATGTCGCTGAGACTAAACAATAATGCTAGAAAGTTCTTTAGCGATGAAAAGAACCAGAAGCCCTCCTTGATGATCTTGATTGTGACCTTAGAGATTGCAGCAGGTTAATTCTAATGCTGAAAATAAGAAAAAATGAAGTAGGGAATTTGTTAATAGATATCAATTTATTTTGGGGGAATCAGAAATGAACAATTGAAATTCAATGTAACTTCACTCACTTCTTTTGAACGTGAACATATTCATCAGTTTCATCCAGTATGTCTCCCTTGTAAACGAAAAATTAGATAGCACTCAGCATGGAAATAGAAAACATGAGTACTGGTGGTGTCAATAATGGAAAACACCTTAAGCTTGAGATTTCAAAAAATGATGAAACATTTCCCTACTTGATTAGTTCGTAGTTAAAAAAATTTAAGATATTAAACCTTAATGAGAATAAGGTCTTAATAGAAGTAATTTTAACCCAGCTTCCCTTTATCTTTCTGTCTTAGTCATAACCATGTGGTTCATGTGCGTTATCATCACTAAAGGAAAGAAATATTATCTGATCTCACAAATAGGAATTTGAAGTATTCTGCCCTATAGACATAAAAATAGAAAAAAAAATGAAGTTGTAGCATAAACCACCATGCTAACCTGTAACAGTTCCTCCATGACATCTTCCATTGTGATGATGCCAATAACCTCCTCATCTATAACATCTGGAAGAGACTCTATTTGTTCTAGTGAGAAATATTCATTTTCTTGTTCCCACTGGCTGGATTCTTGACCTACTTCACTGTTTAGTTCCATGACATTTTTTAATGTTGGACTGTGAAATTCTGCATCACTAGAGTTTAAACCGGAATCATGTACAGAACTTCTCTGACTTATTTCCAGGACAAAGGAAGAATCAGATTCTGCAAATCCCAGATTGACAAACATAAGTGATTTAATCTCTTCCAGTAAACTATTTTTTTTTTTTTTTTTACTTTTGCTATGCAATTCATCTTAAATAAAATGTTATTTGATTTGATATGATACCATGGCTAAATTCCGTAAGATGTTACCTACAGCAACTTGAGCCGGGTTTGATTTTTTATGAGTAATTATATTCAAAAAGGTAGGTGTGCCGATAGTGCTCTCTGTGTCTTTGTTGGATTTCAAGACAACAGCCATATGGCTGTGACCCTTCTGGAATTGATTCAATATCTCATATAGTGGCCAACTTTCATACACCCTGTTACACAATTATTAAATGAGAAATATCATGTAATTAGTACAGTAGTGACTACTGCATGAATGAAAAACATAATATTTCTGACGGCCAGTCCTGATGTTGAAGGTCAGACGGCATGTGGCTTATAAAATTTCTATTAGTTCTATTACCTTGGAATTTTCCTTATTACCAAATTCTTTATTGGGGTCTCATCTTCTGGGCGGCAGAACATCAAGCTTTTAACCTATGCAAAAGAATTAAAAGTAATACCATATGAATACAGAATATTGATAAGCAACTTTGAGAAACAGAAGCTAATGTACAGTAACAACTTTGTCTCAAATGTCAAACGCAAGCTTTCTTTTCTGCCTTCATTAATTGGTAATTATGAAGCTCAAACACCTGTATTGTTTGAAGTGTTACGATGTCAGACACGATTCCAACCCTTGCCTGACACATGTTAGACACTCCTCATCAAGTGTCCAATTAATATTTTTTTTGTTGGCTTGGACACTTTTACATAACTCGGGTACTTGAGCCGGCAATTCTACATAAATTGACACACTAATATTGTTTAAAAAATATTCATCTTTTAACGTTTAGAGATGTTAGCTAGCTTCAAATATAATATAAAAAATTATGACTTACACCTTTTTTGTGAGGCTTGTTATCGTAGAAAAAAACTTAGAAAGTTGGTTAAAAAAACTGAATATATCTCCCTCTATATATATATTTGTGTGTGGTGTCCAAGTGTCTTATATTTTAGATATTAGCTGTGTCAAATTATGTGTCTGTATAATGTCAATGTCTATGCTATAGTCAATGCTTCATAGATTGGTATAATCATAATGACTATACTGCACTCCCAAAGTTATATTTTCAAGATTTATTGCAGAAAATACTTGAATTTATTATATTTCACATATGTGCTTCTTCAATTGCTTACCAGTATGAGGCCAATGATATTTCTTGGGTGTCCAGAATGTATAGGTATTCGACTGTGACCTTTGCTCATTATTTGAGTCATTGTATACCTGATGACAAAGGTGAACTGCATTTATAGATGAAAGATTGGGAGAAAAATATTTGTATATATCACTTCAAAGTTAAGGGTAATCACATTACATGTCAAGTTTTGAATTTATGTCAAGAGAAAACGTTTCAGATATGGGTGTCATTGCATCTTTAGCCGTCTTCTGAGTCAAATCCATGGCACCCGAGATTATAGAAGTTTCATGATGCGACAACTCTCCACCTTTCCCTGCCTACATATGAAGATTTTAGCTACTAATTTCACACTTATGATCAAGTTAATCCAGAAAGAATATACTAGGAGGAAAACCTTATTTGCATGTAAGTCCACAAATGTCTTCAACTCTGACCTTCTCAGAAGAACTGAATGTTCTTTCCCTAGAGCCCAATCCAGCAACTGCCAAAATAGAAAGATACTTAGAGATATTAATTAAATCTTCTCAAAAGATTCCTTTTACAGGCAAATCATCTTATATTGATGTACTCATGAATTTTTCCTTGAGAAAATGATAATGTGTCTATTCTCTAAGTCAATATTTTTTTAGTTTTTCATTATGTGCATTTTAACCATGAGTAGCAGAATGAAGCAGTTCTGTTATTTCTAATTTTGGTGCAACGAATCATCAATTACAAATGCAATACGTGACAGTGGCAGTGAATAGATACAAAATATGGACACACTAACACACGCTTAACATAAAATTTACCTTACTAGCAGGATAGGTAATAGGGAAGAAGATCAGCAGAAGCAATCGAACAAAGGGAGCCATTTTTGATCCTAAAGATAGTCCATATCGAGAGCACACAGCTTGAGGTAAAATCTAAAATGATAAATGTGATGTAAGTGAATTTAACAAAAAATGTTTTTTCATCACAACAGACATTATCAAAACAAATATTACTTCTGCAAACACAGTCACCAAGGGTGCTGACACCAGAATAGTATACCAAGATGGGATGATTGGGTCCATAAAAATTGGCAGTGCCTTGAACAAAAAACAGTCAGAATCATCTTTAGTCAATGATGTTAACAAGAACCATTTATAATACACTCATTTCACAGCTAAAGTAATTCTATATCCTCAATAATACTATATATCTTATAAGTAGTGTGAGCATTTTCTTTATTAGCAATTGAAGTTAAAAGGGATTTTGTTTAAAGGGACATTTTAGAGAAACAAAGGAAAAATCATTTCTAGGCCTCCTGTAATTACTTCAACGTCTACTATATGTGATTCTTTAACCATATTAACTAACTTCATACGTGCTATACACAACATACCTCCATGGCCAGTGATTTTCCTAGAAGAAGTGTACACAGGACAAAATGTCCATTCTTTACAAAAGGTTGGATCCTTTCTGCAGATATAAAGTAAGATATATATAGTAATGTCAATTATGCTGTAGAGCTTAAAAACTGCATAGTGACATTTAAGATGGTAAACCATAAACCTGCATGTTTTGTGTCTTTTGGACGACCGGCCTTAATGAGTACCTCAAGATCAACTTGGCTGAAGGACAGTAGTCCTAGAGATAGTCCTGAAGTAATCCCTGCCAGTGACACAAGCACCAGACATATTATCAGAAACACCCAGAAGTCAAGCTCACAACATGGGAATAACTCATCTTCTTTAATAGCGAACATTGTGTGATTGAATAAAGTCTATGTTGGGGAGTATGGTGAAAATGCATCCATATTTATTGATTGGTTAGTTCAATGACTTGGTTTTTCAAGAGAACTGGCCATGAGTACTTTTTGTGTAGAGACATCATGACAATGAGGAAGAAGATAGAAGATAGATACAAATAGCATTCGGCCATAGAAACAAATAACATTCGGCTCAAAAAGATGCTGTGAATATGTGGATTCTGAGAAAGGAATAGCATTTCAAATAAAATAAAGTACAGGAGTTGTTATTCTTGAAATACAAATCTAAATATTAAAAAAATAATCTATTAGCATCAGCGGTTAAAAGATTTATTTTAAGTACTTTAGTTTTTATTCAAAAAGATAAATTTATTTTTATGGGCTCTAGACCATAGGTATCCTCTATGAGAGGATATTCATACCAGTTGATCCACGCGCTTGGTGGTAAAAAAAATTTAATTAAACTTTTGTATTTTAGATGTAATAAATGCCTTATATATCTTTTTTTTTATGCTTTCATATGCTTAAAAATCAATTATAAAGATTGATATCGACAAAACCACAATGTTATCTGCAAATGAAAATTATAATTTGAATACAGGAATAGTTTTGTTTTGTTAAACTGCAGGCAACCAAAATTGATTTTATTGCACGAATACTTTTTATTACAGCACTGAAAAGACAGAAGGAAAAAAGTTTAGGGGCTACATGCTGAATCATGGTGGAGATATCATAGTGAAGACTTGAATGAGAAATGAAAATGAGACAAGAATTTAGGGGTTGACAATGACATTCCATATACAAATAATGATGTCATGTAAATCTTCAATGATTAAACAATAATTTAAGTCCTCAATTTTTTTGTTGGCCAGAGCGGCATATCCTTTGACTCAGCATTGTAGCTATACTCCAATATTAGTGAAGAAAACTCCTGATGAGAACTAATAGTCCTGTAATAAGTTTTAATTTCTTCGTGCTAATTGACCAGAAAAATGAAAATTCCAATAATAATTATGAAATTTAATTAGAACCAATGCAAAATTACTTATATGAAATTTGATAATCAATTAATAAAAAACTTGGCTTAAAATACACGGTACCTATGTTGCCTGATAACAAAGGATGGCCAAACGAAATTTGCTTAGTTTCTCCTCAAATGAGAATCTAAATGAATATTACTTTCTTCAAGTGTTTTTTCTTTCTTACTTGAAAACTTGTTCGAAAAGTAGTGTTCACACACCATGAATACAACTACACAATAAAACATGCAAAATCAAACATTTCCCAACCACATATGGAGCAAGTAAAAAAAAGTTCAATAACAGATATTACAAAAGAACGCACAAAAACATAGCTTTTAAAATTATTATTATTATTTTAATAATAGACCTTACCATCTGACCATCCAAATCCAAATATGATCGGGTTTTGGTTTGAGTTGTCATTTTTTTAGAAAACAAGAAACCAATTAATCCAAATTGATCAAACCTTGTTATCTGATTCATCATGAGGAGAGATGGGACAGTGATATTTCCATGGGAATAAGAAAAGTTATTTCCAAAAATATCAATAACTTTCGTTTTATATATTTTATTTAATTATTTTGATTTTAAAAGATATTTTTAAAAATATTAAAATGTAATCAAGCACATTTTTAAATATATCCAGAAATAAGATTTTTAGTCATAATACTCCTGAGAGAATATGATTGCTAAAAATATAACATAATACCTTGAAATAAACTTCCTTTTAGAATTGGTGTTTGGACTTAATCCCAAAAATTATCTCATGAGATAAGACTTGCTTTCTCAGTTATGATTATTTTGATCATATCATTAGTTAGTGCATATGAGATCTCCAGCACACTTCATTCACAATGAAGAACACTTGGGGTGAAGTTTACAAAGAGATCTATGCATGATCGATAACGGGTAATCCAATAAGTCCTAACAATAATTACTAGAATAGATTATGATTTGAGGATTATCCTAAATTTAAATTTAGACTTAACTCAACCCAAAAAAATTAAAAAAGGTAACTTAGGAGGGTTATCTCACTATATTTTCACCATATCACTTGTTAACGTGGCATCTCCTGTAAGTCCACCTTGTTTAAAGTCTTGGGTTGAAGGTTAAACACTAGAAATTTTCATTAATATATTTTTCAATCGCAGTTGAACTTTCCACATGGTATGCTTCTGAGTTTTTACATTTTAGTCGGTTCAAGTGCAAAATGATTTTGAAATGCAAAGCAAAATATTTGCTCCAAGTCCAATGCAACTGTTAAAGTAAATTATTGTGGTTGTGACGTGAGCTTGAAATCCCACAATAATTGAATAAAATTGGTGAAACAAAATCCAAAGCAAGCAGAAGAAACTATTCTTCGTGACATTTTACGGGATAGTGATTTTACTTTCCAAACCTAAATAACTGGATGAATTTACAGTTTCTTGACACCTTGCTGCCTTTATCAAAGGGTAAAGATAAAGTGTCAAAAGAAAAAGAAAAAGGGCGAAGAACTGGCTGGTATTGCTACAAGTCCTTTTGCTTTCTTCCATATATTCTGCTGGGCCTATAGGATAGTGGGACCAAAATGAATTTTGAACAACATTTTTTATCGAGTTTATTCAAGGATTTGGTGAAAACTAAACATATGAATCATTTGTTCATCTTTTGACTGGTGATTATGTTTTGCAACAAATGTTGAACGATCGAGCAGAAATAAGCCGTGCACAACTTGGTGAAGTACATTTATTTTTTCTTTTCCAACGCTGCTTTTGCCAAATTTAATTTGCCAAACTCTAGAGAAAGAAGAGCTTTTATGAGCTTTTAAAACATAACAAGTGACACGAAACCTGAATATCTACATTAACTTTATAATAGCCTAAGGGTGTTGTTATTGTATTACTCTAAATATTCTTCATCAGAATTTCCCCCCAAGAAGTATCCAACACAACATCTTTTTCTTTTCATCCCCACAACACAAGTTTCCCGCTCTTGAATACCCTCCAAAGCATCAAACTAGTTACCATATATACCTACAAAGAACAAGACCATCACTATTACTTCACAGTTCATAAAGGTTGCAAGTCCAACATGGGAAACTGCTTGTTGGGGGGCATGTCAGATCCTGATACAGTAATCAAAGTCACAACATCTAATGGTGGCATCATGGAATTCTATGCTCCAATTACTGTGAGTTTCATCACTAGCGAGTTCCCGGGGCATGGCATATTCCCAAGCCATGACCTATTTTGCAAACCACTTAGCCAATTTGATGAGTTGGTGGCAGGACAGTCATACTACTTACTGCCACTTAACAACCAACCTGAACACCCTTCTGCCTCCGGCCACATCAGCGGTGACAACCGAGCCATTCAGCAACGCCATGTTCGATCTCATAGTGTTCCTACAACACCCTACCCTCCCCCATATAGAATGTCCTTGGACTACCAACACCATCAAGGAATGAGGTTTCTCAACAAAACCTCCACAGAACCTTTCTCTTGTAGGACTAGTACTATTAAAAGCAGCATAATTACTACTAGAAGTAAAAGGAGCAAAATTACTAGTAGTAGTAAAAGCAGCAGGTTCTGGAAAGTGAAGCTTGTGATAGCTCCTCAACAGTTGATGGACATTTTGTCACAAGAGGCTAGAACCAAGGAGTTGATAGAGAGTGTTAGGATTGTAGCCAAATGTGGTGTTGCTGCAGGTGGCATTTTACCTGCATCAGCTGCAGCAAGCATAGTGTCTGATCAGTGGAGCCTTTCCAGCAGTGGTAGGAGTGCTTGTGATTCCTCTAAGATTGATGCATTAGTGGTTGACATGTAGTACAATGTATGAAAAAGATTAACAGCTCGGTTTCAGTCTTTCTTTCTGTCTCTACTCTCTTCTTATCTGGTTACTTAGCTCCTTTTTTAGTTTTCATATATGTTTCTTTTTTGATTTTGTTTGGTTGTAAAAGTTCAATTTAGACACATTCTGTCATGTAATATTGTATAATGTCTGTGCATTAATTGGATTTGGTCATTTATGTATTTAGATCAAAATCAAACTGAATCGATCAAAACCGTTCATGTACGGGTTGGGTCACAGGCTTAAATCTATAGATCCTATCAAAACCAAACTGAACCGATCAAAACTGATAAAATTTTTTAGAGTTGTTTGATTTTGTTTAAATATTGTTAATATTGGACTCCAAGTGTTGGAATTGCAAATGTTTATAATATTCATTTTTTTTAGCAAATATGGTTGTAACAAATTTGGTTTCATCAAAGTTTATTACAAGAAATTAGTTTGTAAGAAATAATTGTGATTCAGATTATTATAGTAAATCTCGTTAAAAAAATGATTTAATTTGTATTAGTGTATTTTAGAATATTATGTTAATGATATTAAATGAATCAATTTTACTACTTTCAGATGTTTGATAATATTGTGTTAGTGTAAATAGTCATTTTCATCTCTGAATGTGTAGAACACTAATAAATTCGTCCTCAAAAGATGAAAATTCAAATTTTAGTTCTCGAAAGTGAAAAAAGTACGACAAATTCGTTCATCCGTTATTGTTAATGAAAGAGTCTACGTGATACAGAGAGACAAAAATGTCACAAAAATTATTATCAACATGACTGCTAAATAAATTGAACCAAAATGTTAGTAAGTTTCCATTGGACTAAAATGTCAATAAGTTTCCATTGGACAAAAATATCTTATGTGCCAATAACCTGAGAAGATAAACAAATAGTTGTAACAAATTTACAATGCATGCAAATGGATATACTAAAATTTGAATTTTCATCTCAGAACGAATTTGTCAGTGCTTTACACATTTAAGAACGAAAATGACTATTTATTCTAAATTTTATTTTACCCCTAAATGAAACGAAATTTGGGATCTAACGAATTTACCCAATGAAAATTTACTGACGTTTTGTTCAGATTGAAATTTACTGTCATTTTGATCCAATCTGTTTTGTAACCATGATGACAATGATTTTTGTGACATTTTCGTCCCTTGGTGCCACGTAGGCTCTCTCATTAACGGTAATGAACGAAAATTAACATATGAATAGATTTGCCGCACTTTTTGCATTTTCAAAGACTAAAATTTGAATTTTCATCTTTCGGGGACGAAAATGACTAGTTACCCTATTGTGTTAATTATATTGGATATTTGGATAAATCATGATATAAAATAGTAGTTCTAAGACAAAAAAGATCAAATTTAAATGGGTAACCGATTGGTCCGAACTGAATCATTCATGAATGAGTTGGGTTTCAAAAAAAAATTCTGAAAATCGAACTGAATCATACCAATCAAATTTGATTGGATTGAGTTCTAAATTTGGTCAAAATCAATCCTAACTAACTCGCGAACACCTCTAGATATAACCCAATAAAAAAGTTTTATAAAGAATGTCCTAGTATTCCTCTTTGAACCAAAATGATGAGAACTTTGATGTCTTCATATACAAAAGAAAATCTATTGAAGGGCCAAGATTTAAAAAATCTTGATGTCTTCAGATTGTAGAACTGAACTTTGATGTCTTCAAAAAACATTTAAAAAATCATTAATGAGAACTTTGATGTCTTCATATACAAAAAAAAATCTGAAATGGTCAAGTATAATGCCTCGTCACTTATTTTTTAAAACCTTTATTTTATAATAATAATAATAATATATTATATTAATAAAATTATTGAAGGGCCAAGATCTCATGCAATAACAGTCTCGATCCTCTTTGCATGAGATCTTTTAATAAATTTTATTAATATAATATATTTCTATTGCGAAATATAGATTTAAAAATATAAATAGTAAGATCCTAAAATTGATCATCTCATTTTTTTTCATGAGAGAAATCCTCTCCAAATGACAAATAGATCCTCTACAATAACATTACTATTGTAATTACATTACATCTTGACCCATCAATAAACTTTATTAATATAATATATTTATATTGTAAAATAAAGGTATTGAAAAAATAAATGGTAAGCTCGTGACACTTGACCATCTCAAGAGAATCCCATTTCTAATGGAGAATAAATACTCTTCCATAACATTACTACTGAATGAACTGTTTTAATAAAATAATATATTTCTATTGTAAAATGGAGGTTTAGAAAAGATAAATGATGAGATCGTGACACTTAATCATCTTATTAAATTTTTTCCCACCAAAAAGAATCTCTTCGCTAAAATTTTCAAGTCAGAAAAAAATATCTAAAATAGCCAAGTGTGTCGTCATCACAACTTCATTATTAATTTAATGTTTTACAATCGAAATATATTATAAATATATTAATAAAACTTATTGAAGGGTGAAAATCTCATGCAATAATAATGCCACCGGAGAGTATCTATTCATTATTAGAGAGGATCTATTCCTCAATGTTGCTAAAGCCTTGTATTAAGGCATGATGAATGACAAAACATAATTCCTTTGTCCCGGACAACCTTGGCGGGGTCGTCCTAATGTACTATGCAGATTGTAGAACCATTGACTAATCTTTTTCTAATACATTTGGTGTGTTTGTTTAAAAAAATAGTTGTACAAAACAATGAAAGGAATAATCGAATTAGTTTATTGGGCATATATATAAACTCTCCCCCATGCAGATAACCAATACGTGCCAGAAGAGTACGTTACCTTCACCATAAACTTTTGAGTCTTAATAGAACGAGTTAACTATTGGACCACTCATCAAGTCAACCAACAAATCATACCATGCATACAAAAAAAAATCAATTTGTTTTCTGTCACATTTTTCAAAAAAGACAGCTCAATTTATTACTGCTGTAACTTTGAAAAACAAAACTACGTACACAATGAAAAATTAAATAAATACTTAAATACATACTTTTTAAAGTTTAAAATTTAAATTATAATTTTCTATCAAGCACCCTCAATTATAACTTTAAATTGAAGGATTAAAGTCAACGTAACGCAAACTGAAAGGGTATATATGTTTTCATTTTCTCAATTATATTGGACAGCACTTTCCTAGAGATAGTGGGAAAAAAATTATTGGACAGCACTTTTATGTGTCAAATTGAATATGCCTTAGAAATCTGTGTCAAATTTTTAAAAAAATAATATACACCTTTCAACTTAATTCCGTTGTGTCAGTTGTTTAACTTTGCCTCTCAGAAATCTCCGAAGAGTTAGGAATTTATGATTTGGGACCTTTGATCCTAATGGCGGGGCACCCCACTTATATATATTTTAAGCATGCAGGCAATGACATGTTGCAATTCTTGTCATTGATTTTTTCTTTTGCTTCTCTCACTTCCCCCCATCCAAAGAAAAATGGGTTCATATTTTGAGGAAAGGGCACCTTGTTGTGGAAGTCACTTTTGGATTTTACTAAGCATGTGTTGGGCATCTGTGTTATTTGCTGCTATCACATCAGGTCTTGCTCTAGGACTGTTGTCCTTCAGCCAAGTTGATCTTGAGGTTTTTGTTAAAGCTGGGCAGCCAAAAATCCAGAAGAATGCAGGTAGTTGATTTCGTTTTGTTTAGGTAATTTTCTTCATTTAAGAGTACCATAAGACTCGAGAAAATAAAAGATTTAGCCATATTCGGATACACAAAGTTAGTTAAAAATAAAAAGATTCAGCCATGTCCATATGAAGCCTTCATATGACATCATAAATAAAACACACATCAAACCAAAAACACAATGTTACACATTTAATTCACACTAATATTGAGGAAAAGTAGAGAAAATAAATTCTTATTATCAGCTTAGTCACAAGTGCAATACAAACTTACATTTATGATAAGTGGGAACTATATAAATAAATAATTAAAAATAAACAATGTTACACTTAATTAGACGATATTATTGAAGAGAAAATTTGGGGTATGAAACTATGAACTATTTACTGATTCATCTTATTAAGTGATGAAAACAATTTCATTTATCTGCAGCGAAGATTATGTCCATTGTAAAGAATGGGCATTTACTTTTATGCACCCTCCTCATAGCTAAATCAATGGCACTGGAGGTATGTTACACGGATCATTTCAAGAACTTTTATCTGATTTAAAGTATATTTCTGTATACTAGATGAAGACCTCAAGTTTTATCTTTGTGACCATATATTACTCCAAAACCAAAGATATCTTTGGCATGATTGATCTAAATTACCTGAGTGTTTTTATTGATTTACAATTAGTAAGAAAAAGTGTATGCCCTTTAAGGATCCAATAACCTGCCTAGTGCGTATACACACATTTTGTCAAGCTATGGTTGAACACTTGAACACTTGAACACTACTGACAATAAAATTTCTGTTATTCGAGGGGGTTTCTGTTCTTATGGAGAAAATGTTCCCAGAATGGCTTTCAGTATTATTAGCAGCCACCATTATGGCTATCACTGCAGAGGTATAGCAAAATGAACTTTACCGTGAATGTATTTTATTACATGCATACATTTAAGTTTATGTCCTTTATTTAATTTCTCATCCAAGACTTTGATCGCAGATTATCCCTCTAGCCTTGTGTTCTCGATATGGTTTAATTGTGGGGGCAACATTGTCTCCCTTTGTTCGAGTTCTTATGATGGTTTTCTTCCCAATTGCATATCCACTTAGTAAGGTAATCCTACCTTCACTGAAACAAGACGTTATCCAAGTTGTTTCACTAACTTGGCCATGTCTTAGAATGAGAGGCGCAAAAGTAGAACCTTTAATGAAATGGACAACCTTTGTTGAATAACTAGACTCAACCTATTCCCAAAAATTATTGATATCATGCTTTTCTCGTTGCATACGACATCAAAATTAGGATGTGAATAAATCAGGACTTTTAATTTGTGATCTACATTATCAGGATCGTTGATAGGATAGTCAGACAATATATATAACAATAATGAAGGGGATATCCTTCTTTGGTTAATATTTTTTTACCCCTCGATCTTACTATTTTATTTCAACCTCTCTTATGAATTACATTGATACAAAAAAATTGCACTAACTACATATGCATCAAATCCAACTCCAAAAAATAAAAAAATGCAGACAGATAGGCTCATCAGTGTCCATCTTTCTGCTAGTAATAGGTAACAAGATAAACCAGAGACACCTAGCCTAAATGTTATCCTTTAATATTTTAGTTTTCTTTGATTTATATGTTGGCAAATCCTGCTATGGTAGTTGTTGGATTGGCTTTTTGGCAAGGGGCATACTGCACTTTTAGGGCGAGCAGAGCTGAAGACTTTAGTCCATTTACATGCTAATGAGGTTAGTTGATTTTATTGGTTCAAGAATTTAAGTAACATTTTATTATGATATGCTCAAGTTCATTATCAGGCAGGGAAAGGTGGAGAGTTATCACTTCATGAAACTACAATAATTGCTGGAGCGTTGGACTTGACACAGAAGACTGCTAAAGATGCTATGACACCGATAAGTGAAACATTTTCTCTTGACATAAACTCCAAACTTGACATGTATGCCCCTCATCTCTATATCTGATGTTTAAGCATACTTTACTATTCCTCAACTTCATTTTTCTTAATTATAGGCATACAATGGGCTTAATAATGAGCAAAGGTCACAGCCGAATACCAGTCTACTCTGGAAAACAAACAAATATTGTTGGTATTATCTTGGTAATCCATCAATTTTATATGTTCTAGTTTATAGCAAATTCTATTTGGATCATTTTCTGAGGACTTTATTTTATTGAAACATCTAGACATTTTCTTCTAATATGCAAAATGTTTATCCAATATAAGTACAGTCATTTCAATGAATATATACTGTATGGTTTTACATGGCACTTGAAAGGCCCTTCAAGTACCTACATTTATTAAATGAAAAAACAGAAAGGCTTTGCTAAAAGTTTCTGATCTATAATCAAACCTTACTTCTAGGTGTATATAACAGAACTGTCTGTCCAACCTTGATTTAGGTCAAGAATTTAATCTTCTGTCATCCTGAAGATGAAACACCAATTAAATATATGACTATCAGAAGAGTTCCCAGGTATGGAGCTTCTTTCCCTATTTTTGCTTATGATAGAGTAGCTTTGAATGGACAAAATAAATATATAAGAGATGACAAAGCTGATGATGATGAAAGTGAAGGCAAACATGAAAAATAAAGAAAGAAACCAAAAAACAACATAACTATACTATAATGATCATATGCTCAGAACTGACTGATTAATCTCAGTAGTTATCTGCATTTAGCTTATGATCTCTTTGGTTATTAGAGTTGGTGAAGATTGGCCACTATATGACATCTTGAATCAATTCAAGAATGGTCAAAGCCACATGGCTGTTGTCCTCAAGTGTGGAGAGAACTTCAGAACTGTTGCAACTCATACAGAAAGCAAAACTCCAGGTCTGGTTCTACGCAAATATTCTCAGTTAAAAACCAATTCAAGGAAGTTTGAGCATATGATACATCAGCTTTCACATTTTTGCATAAGCAAAAACTTTTCGGAGTACAATGTTTTTCTTGGAATTTGTTAGACATAAAGTGCGTGTTTGGTTCTGCATCAAATACGCACATTTGATGTTTAAAATTGCAGAAGCCACAAATAATTGCTTCCGTTGTAATGCACATCTCATAGATGAAACGTAGAACCAAAAACACACTAAAGCATTTACATTCTAAATAAAATTTGGTATGTGCTACTATGTGTTAATCCACTCCTTGAGCCTAAAGGACTCTTGCATGAATAGCTTAAGCTTTTAGGATAGTTGGTTTTTGCAAGCATCTAAGGTTGTAGCTGTGGACTTTTTATAGGACTTTGCTCTTCATTTGAACTGGGAGATTATATTCGCATCTCAACTGATGCATCCAATTGGCATTCACAAGAAACAGAATATTATAGTGCAACACTGAAGAGTATCATGAATCGCGAGGGTGACTCAGATCTTCTGCAAAGAAGATCAGAACAACCTGATGCAAGTTCATCCTTTGAGAATTTGGAGTCTCTTCCAACAACGGATGAGGAAGTGATTGGGATAATCACATTGGAAGATGTTATGGAAGAGTTACTTCAGGTTAATGTTACTCACTATTATAGTTACATAGCTATGTTGCTGAAAGCTTAAAAAAAAAAAAATCCCTCACTAAATCACAAGATAACTTGGTTGCTGGTCTACATACGTCAATGACATCATACACATCCATTCCATGTAAAACATTTAGTAATTTATAATTCACTATGAACGTAATAATGTTAAACATAAAGATGAATTACTCAACTAGTTTTTTCTTCTTCTTTTGATTCCGGTGTTGTAAGATTGCTAATATTTTAGTTGTTTTCATTATTCAAGGAAGATATATTGGATGAAACTGATCAATATGTTGATGTCCATCAAAAGTGAGTACAGTTTCTCAATATTCTTAACTCCATAGACACATTGGACCCCATCAAAGTTTGTATTTTATTGATTGATTGATTATTCAATATCTTGTTTCAGCATCAGAATCAAACTGCAACATGCAAGAAGAGTGTCATCAGGGTCTTCCAGAAGGGCTTCAAGTTCAAGCTCTCGTCAACAACGGAGAAGTTCAGATGCATCTCGACTTTGCTTTTTAACTCCTACATATGTTTCACCCGTTTCTCCTTAAACCAAAAAGTCACCTCCCCTGTTTCTCTTGAAGAATTTGTCCTATTTTTTATGTCCATGTAATTTTATCAAGTATTATAACTTCGTTTTTTTAAGAGGAGCATCATGAGATTTGCCTCTTTATTTATATTTAAGAGGATGGTGATAAATGTGTAAAATCAAATAGATTTATTAATTTATCGAGTTTAATTTACACTGTTAGTAAAGATTTTTATATTATTAAACCAATCAAAAATTATTTTAGGTATAACTTTTAAAATAAATAATACAAAATTTAATAAATTTATGGTATATTACAGCAAGTGATTGAATAACTAACGGAAATTGAGTTTAACCAAAGGAGTTAACCTTCAATAATGTAATGAATCAAATTAATAAAAATGTTTATATTCAATATCTAACTGTGTCTCAAATAAGATTATTGTTAAGGAAAATGCATATGAGAAAAAAAAATTAAATAAATA
>PYAF01000136.1:734442-764896 GCA_007407185.1 Glycine tomentella | reverse complement strand
CATAAATTAGTCAAAAAATCTAAATCTTATCTTTATATTTTATTTTGTGAGCTTTTTAATTATAAAAATTTTGATTTTTTAGTGAAACTCAAAATATTCTTACAAGTTTCAGTTTTTTAATATGAGACTAATCCTTAATTTAGACTCATTTTTAAACTTCTTTTATTAATATGAGGTATTGTGGAGAATATATATATATATATATATATATATAAAATAGTCGTTTTTGATTTTTTTTTTAATTTGGTCAATCTGAGGCTAACATGTGATTTTTAAAGGTTAATTTAAATCATATATTTATATTATTGAAAAATGTAAGAATTATTTTTCTAACTTTGAACCAAAGAGAAACATAGTTTAACAAACAAGTGAATTCATCTAGTACGATTTTTTGGGTTGGGCTAACATTTTAAGGCCCATATTATATCAGGCCGATCCGGTCCATGTAAATCAAACGGTCCGATCAGCTTCTGAAGCCTCCATTTTCATTTCTCCCCGAAATTAAAATTCCCGCCTGAAAAGGAAAGTAGGAAACTGCAACTTCCACAATCGGAAAATCAGATTCTCTCGTTTACGAGAGAAAACGAAAATGCCATCATCAACCACAAGCAGCAGCAACAGCAACATCAGCGACGTCGATCGTTTGTTCGCATCTTTCAAGTGCCGTTTAACCCCTCCAAGTACGTTTCTTCATTTTCCTTTCCTTGTTTTTCTTTTCTCTCCCAAATCCCTAGGAAATTACAAACTTCTAACTTCTCATTGTTGAGTGCGAAATTAAAAATAAATTGAAATGTGTTGTTTCCGCAGAATCTGCTACCAGGGAAAGAAAACGAAGCAAAAGGAGACTGGAGCAGGGGAGTTCAAACCACGAGAGTCCATCGGGTTCAGGATCAGCTGGAGCAGAACTGAAAACTCCCGTGTCGCGCATCAGAAAAACCAACATTGAATCTTCTATTGAGAAAGTAATGTGATTTCTGCTATTTCTACCATATCGGTGCAAAATGGCTCACACTCTATCTTTCCATAGAAAATAATTTACTTTGCATTACAATTTCAGCTTAAATCAGCAGTAACCAAAGCACGAAGCATTGGTTATGGGAAGCAGTTCTCTCCAATTGTATTTTATGGATCTCCCTGTGGCGTCCCTCCCAAAAAGCCAACCCGTATGTTATGGCGAATGTTACGTGAGATATGTCCCGATGTCTCTCAGCAAAATATATTGAACATAAGGTAGTTGTTTGTCAGATGCTGCATGCTGGTTTCTCTTTCCATCTGTTTAATTCTTCTTTTACTTTATGTATCAGAATATAACTTTAATCCTGCTTTGTGTTTGTATAGGAAGGAAGTTTGGATGACGTTCCCAAGGCAGGATGAAGCAATGAAGTTTGCCAAAGGACAAGAAGACGTTCATGTTTTCAGCTATCAAGACCACTTTAATGGCCAAAGAAGGTTCCTCGTGTCTGCATATACAGAATTCTGGCGAAGGTTTCCTTCATATGATTCGTTATTTGTGGCTAATTAGTAATCAGTAATGACAAGAATCCCTGTGTCAATATATTCATGTTGCTAATGACTCTCAGGTACAAGAATATGAATCCCAAATTCCGACATCATTATGAAGTCATTCAAGAGGTAATAGTCTTGTGTGTTTTATGTTCACTGATTTAACCAGCAAAATGAGGCTGTAGTTATATTTTTGAGTAATCTAGGTATGTGTTCATGTTCGTTTTCTCAAGTCGTAAAGTTTATTTTTGCTCCCAGGGTTTACCATGTCACCTTTATTTTGATTTGGAGTTTAATAAGAAAGTCAACACAGGAAAGAATGGAGAAGAAATGGTTGATATCTTGATATCAGTGGTTCTAGAAGCCTTCCATGAAAAATATGCAATCCAAGGAGACCACGATTGGGTAGTAGAACTTGATTCTTCAACTGAAGGTATGGCTTTGCTTCAGGTCTATTACGTGTTACATATGTAGCCCATATCTTTGATGAGCTTTGTTATTTGCTTACATGCTTTTCCTTTTTATGTTTGACTTTGACACATGACATTAATTCTTGATTATGTAGTATTCTTATTCTTATGCCTTCCATCTATGTACATGTTTCTTTTCTCTTGTTTTGTTTCTTTGCCATATGTAATTTAGTGAACAATTTGTCACTAATCCATGTATATTAACGGTGACATTTTGGCTTTTACACATATTGATTACACTTAGGGATCAGTGTTGATTTGTTCAAGATTAGAAGGCAGCTGTCTTTGGCACTCGTTGTCGATCAAAATATTGGAACTAGTGAAATAGAGATTGTGTGTCTTTTTTGTCTTGTTTACACTGAAATGTTTAGGTTTCCTTTATCTGTATCCCTCGGTTCCCTCCAATATTTTCTAATACTTTTATTTATGGGTGGATTGGTGTTGGTTAAATGATATGAGATAATCCTTACTTACCTTCAAAACCATTCATCATCATTGATGGAGGAGGATACAGTCCCAAGACCTCGTGCCAAGAGCTAAGGACTTCACCTTTGAACCACTGGACACCTCCAGCATTTTCAAAATTCTTCTGCTAGGTTTTCTTCTGTTAACTAACAGTGATAATGAGAGACATGTGAGGAATTTCCATGTCCATGTGCTGATGTGTATAAAACCGAGAGCACTAACCCTTATTTATACTAATCACTATACTAACTAATTAGAGAAACAAATCATGAGATAGACAAAAATGATAACCAATTCTAAGAGACAGTGGGAAATAGAGAAACTGCTACTAATTACTAAAAGATAATGCTAGTTATGATAAGAATTTTTCATATATTATAAACTTATTTGTTAATTCCAAAAACATTTTAAACTGTCTGTTCTTTGTTTGTTAAATTCTACAAATAAAACAATTGTTGAGTGCTTCTGTATCATGAATTCTGATTTTCCGCATGTTATGACCCTTGCCATCTCATTATTTTGCATTTGCAGATAAGTTCTCTCGTCATATAATAGTTCGCATACCAAAGACAGCATTTAAGGACAACTCTCATGTAGGTGCATTTGTTTCAGAAGTAAGTCTTAGTATTCTCTTCTTTTTCCACCTTATCTAGAGCTAAAATTCGGATTAGGATGTTTTCTATCTATTCTTTAGATTTCACTTCTTTTTTTTCTGTCTACATCTATACACATTACAGTTACACTTGCACATAAGGATATATAAAGTTGAATTCTGTAATTATGAAAGAATCAATGTTAATTACTTCTTATGAAAATGTTATTATTAACTGATACAAAGGGCATTTTATTGTAGTTATTTAATGCTCTATGGTATTTCTTTTGTATAAGTATCCACTGTTAACCTTTGTCACTCTATGATGACATATTACCAGATATGCACAAGAATTCTAAATGCAAGGGAGAAAGATAAAAGTTTTGAAAAATTGTTTGTAAAGAAAGACTCTAGCAGCAATGAATCTGCAGGCCAACTTTTTGTGGATACTGCTGTATATTCTCGAAATCGTTGTTTCCGTCTTCCTCTTTCTTCAAAAACAGGAAAAAGTTCAGTTCTTCTACCAACAAAGCGATTTAAGTGCAAGGACTTGGTATGGTACTTTTCTTACTAATATTTACTATTTGAAATTATACCATCAAAATATGTCGTATTAAGAAAGGATTTTCCTAAAAGAAAAGTGGAATATCTAGTTTTAGTATATGCAGACTACTCTTTGCAACATAGAAAGTGGAACACAACAGCCATTAATGGACGTAGAGCTCCTCTAAAAGAATTAGGCATTATTTGATTCTTCTTTTAGATCCATTAATGGGTTTATAATTTTTTTTCTTTACCATGTAGAAAGGATAATAACAAGTATTGTAGTCAGTTTATTGCATAATGTTTCCTATCAAAGACAGTTTTAGGATCATCAACATCAACATCATCAACATCAACAACACCTTTAACCCAAGTTAATTGGGTCCAGTGGTAGATGAACCCAATGATAGATTGGAAAAAAAGAATAAAAGAAAGGGAAAGGGAAAGAAAAAGTGAAAATAAGACAAAAGAGAGGAATAATAAGCTAAAATAAAAGAGGGGTGAAAGGAAGAGGGAGAAAATAAAGAGAAAAAGAACTAAAACAAGGGAAATAACTGGAACATAGAACTACTAATGAATTTAACCCTCCACGAAGCTTATAGCTTTTCTCCACTCCATCCTAAGACATACCGTCCGCCAATCTATATCTCACTCCATTTAGTCTTGTTTAACTAGCTTTCCCCAAGTAAGTTTCGATCGACCTCTACCTCTAGTTGTATCAAGTTCTTGATAACAAACTCTTGTTCTTACAGTTACAGAAACATCCAATGGTCGTCTCATAACGTGTTCAAACCACCTCAATCTATGCTTCCTTATCTTTTCACATACCAGAACCACTGATACCTTTCTTCGAATATTCTCATTTCTTATCTTATCTATCTTCGTATAACCACACATTCACCTTAAGATCCTCATTTCTGTTATCCCTATTTTATTCTCATGTTGTCTATGTGTTAGCTAGCATTCCGCTTCATATAACATTCAACTAAAAAATACGCATATCATGAGCAAAGTAGCAAACTAGTGTATTTATGTCTTCATTCTGCCTTTTATGATTTTGTGTAAATTTTTTGTCACTTGTTATTCTTCTGTTTTGATTTCTTTAAGTGACAGGGTGAAGAAGACATGTTCATGGTTTCCTTGATCTGTAATATGGATGTTGATTGCAAAACGTATCTGGTCTGCAAAACAGACTTAGATTGTGTGAAAACTCTGCATTTTGATACAGAGGTAGATTTGGGCTTTAAATTTATAAATCTTTTATTGCATTAATTTTATTTCTTTTTATTTCCAAGATACTTATTAGTTATTACACAAAATTTGAAGGTCATGGTTTCTTACATTTATAAAATTTATTTTCTTACGAGGGTATAAAGAGTTATTGTGTTAGGTCTATAGATTTCTAAAATAGGTTTAGCATATATATATATAACATAGACTCTTACCTTGGTCTTGAATACTGATTTTTTAATCCAAAATCTTTTACTATACACATAACCATTCTTATGGATTCCTAATTCTCGCAATATTGCAGTCTTAGGGAGGATTATGGCTCCATAGGATTACGCATAGTACGGTAACAATGTAAATAGAAAAGTACCACTTGTACTCTCTCTAAATTATTATAATACATATTATTTGCTGATAAAAAAAAAAAAAAGAGTAGCTTCCTTGAAATTTAAACTTTGTGCACTTATTGCCTTAATATAATACTTATTTGACTTTGACAGGAGAATAGTAATGTTAGAAATTCCAGCCAAATTTCTCCAGAATTTACATTGGGTACTAGCACAAGTGATGTTTCAACTACATACTTCATGGGAAAGTCACCATTCCCATTTCTGGACAAATTTATACTGTCTGTTGCCTCTGTTGGGAATATAGCAGGTGATACATGTCAGCATGTAATATTAACTTAATTACTTTACGATGTTTTCTATAAGTTAATGGAACAACTTAATACTTTCAATTTTGTTTCAACAATTTAGTATTTTGAATTCTAGTAGTGATACTTGCACAAATCATAAATATATAAATACACAGAGAGAGAGAGTATATAAATTTTCTTGCTATCATGGCACAATAAAACTTCAGTTCTGTAGCATGTCTGAGCAAAAGAATTTCCCTTGAAATCTTTTGGATAGGTAATTTGTGACTTTGAATTGCTTATTTGTTTTTCGCTAGAAGTTTCTTATCACCAGTTCACCACTTCTAAATACAATTTATGATATTTTTTATGTCAAGCTCAAATGTGGACTTGAGATTTTAGATGATTAGTTGACTCAGCTATTTCAAATCTAGAGACAACTTCCTGTCGACCCCATTTGTGAAAATTCTCCATTTTTTCAATATTTTCATTTTATTGTTTATTAGTTTATCTAAACTTCTAGATATTTGGTTTCATGTTGTCCCTAAAAGTTTTCAAGTTTCAGATTGCAGTATAATCCTACACTTTTTGTTGATACTATGCTTCACTTATAGGAAACATTCATAGCTGGTATTATTTTTCGGAATTTGGATTGATGGTCTACAGCATGACAAAAAATAGATACTGTGAGCGAATTGGAAGACAGCATAAAAGCAATAATGGTAACTCCCCTGGATGTGCTTCTTTTTGTATATTTATTTTTATCCTGGAAATGCTATTTGGCCATGTCTGAATGTTAAATCTCCATTCTTGAATGAGTTTTTGACTTTCAGGGTAGAGATTCCTTGTATTTTGATTATGATTGTAAATTTAGCAAAGTCACTGATGTTTCTCCTGTTTCTATTGTTAGAAGTACGGTTGCACCTTGTCTTTTAATTTTGTTGTGTCCTCTATTATCTGATTGCAACATGCTAATACCTTTGATGATATATTGTTCCAGTGATATATGTGGTTGATCTACGAATGGCAGTGTATTATCAGAAATGTCATGATCCTGACTGCAGAGGTTAATATATTTACAGTGAAGTGCTTGAAGACCCTTTTCACACTCTAACATGTTAATTATTCATGGAACAGGTTATCGATCTCCCTCGCGACAAATCCCAGTTCATGTGTTCCGCAATCCTTCAGATGTAAATGGTTCCTTGGGGCTGTTAAATGATGAACAACCAGTAGATGATGTTGATAACAAGGAGCAAAATCTTTTACAATACAAAGAAACTGTTGAGGACAACTCCAATGATTCTTGGTGGCTAGAAGCCATAAGAGTTGTCGAGGAGGTGGAAAATAAGCAAACAAAGACAGAGGTAATATCTTGGACTGTGGTTAGTACATCTTAATCTTGCTTTCAACCCTACCATTTACATTACAATGGCCGTAAGATTCCCTTGTTAGTTGTTATCTTTCTCTACAATAGGACTAAGGCCCTATGCCCTTATTTATAGTGGCAGAATGTGTTTTCCAATATGGTAGGATTTTTGTTGGAAAACTATATGGTGATAGCGGATCAAATCTAATTTGTGCATTCAACAGAACTTAATCTAATCCAAATTGGTTAAGTCGGGTATTTTGCTTAGATTGGAATTTGGATAGTAAAGAATGGAACTCAATAATTTTATTGATTTGGTTCTACTTGCTTAAAAGATATTTAAGATTAGGATGGCCACCCAAATGGAGGGTTTCTTCCCCAACAAAACTTGTCACAAGAAAGGCCTTTGTCCACCTGATATTTTATTTTTCTTAATTGGCCACATGAACATAACACTGAATATTAGTTTCATAAAATTTTAAAGCAGGACGTAATTGATGATGATGAGGAGTGGTGGCTGGCTGTTGAAAGTACTGCATCCCAGGTTGAACTGACATGCTCCAGTCAACAAGAACTTTGTGCCATTTAAGTCCTTTGTGGATATGTACAAATTATTTCCACTTGTGGGATCAATATATACTTCAGATAACTAAAAAACCAGAGTAGCCGCATGTTGCACTTATCTGCTGCAAGCAACCAGAGGATCCTGTGAATTTATTCTCTTATAGGATAAAAAATGCTCTTTCAGAGGATTCACATCCACACACGAGCTGTAGGAGCTTGAGCTTCTGTATAGTTTAACCTTTTGCTGTGTATAGATAAATAATCAAGTCTGTTCTTTTAGCCGGTTCTACCCATTTCTTGGCTTTCTTAACCTTGGTTAAATAAAATTAGTGAACATGTAAGTTATTTTATTTTGCCCTCTCTATCAACTTTATTCTCAACGCATGTTTGGGAAATACTGTAAAAAGGATTTTTTTAAATTTGACATTTTTTAAAAATGATTGATCTACCACTGAACGGATACCTTTCCAGTGAATTGTTCATTTGGTTTAGAATTTGAATCAAGGCTCAAGAGATTGCAGTTGTGTTAAAACTTAATTAAAAGTTTTATACTTCTATTGCTTTAGTGATTGTCTGACTCAGATTTGAATAAGGTAAATCAAATTTAAAAAGAAAGCTATTAACTGCATGTTCGTAAATAAATATGTCAAATTGGAACGATAGAGAAGATTAAAGCATCTTTAATACAAGTATTTTCATGAGTATCTTATTCTAAGATACAATATGTTAATTTTTCTTTTCATTAGAGGATGTCTATGTAACATGGAGGGTTTATTAGAAATAAGTTCTGCATATTCTATAGGATAAGGTTGCTTAAAAATAGTTTAATTTGAAACAAACTTGAGTATAAAAAAATTATAAAAGAATGAGTTGCTTAATTTTTTTTACTATGAAATTGAGAAATCGTCCAATTCTTTTTCTTTTTTTGATATATAGAAAAGGTCCAATTTTACCTTTTGTAACAATTTGTGTGCAAGTATTTAGGTAGGTTGTAAAATAAGCATAATTTGATTATAAAAAAGGTCATAAATTTAGAGAGAAAAAATAAGAATCATGTTCAAGATGATGTCAAATATAATTTGATGACTCAAGTTGAATCAGAAAAGCACCAATTCCATCTACATATTATCTCCTTGAAAATATCCATCCTCAATAGAATAATGACACCTGAAATATCAGTGTTGAAATCATCTACATATTCTTTAATGGCACACTCTAATCCAAGAAATCATCACTAACTTGTACAATCTGTTCATTATACATGGCATTCAATCTACCTTCAAGATATAAACTGATGGCATCTTTAAGCCACCTTATCTTTTTTTATTCAACCTGCTTCAGTCATCGTTAAGTTTTAGAAGCTTTTTTGTTGAGCCTTGAAACTTGACCATAGGAGATGTTGAAGTAGTCTTCCTCTTCAAATCAAGTAATGCACAGATATTCAACTCCATAAGCTACACTAATTCTTAGCATGAGGGTCTCCTGTTCCGCCTAATTCTAAAGGCTATTCCGTCATAACTAAGCATTCAACTTACCAGCTGTAAAATGACACTAGAATTCTAGAAACATTAGTTCAACGACTGGGAAAACTTTGGGTTCCATGGTGCCGCTGTATTGACCATAGCACCCAATTAAGTCATGGGATTTTAAAAGTCTGTATATGGGGTCTTTTATATTCATCCGTTCCCCGTGTCTAATGCCTCCAGTTGCTTGTACTTGCAGGTTTTAAATTAATCAACAAAAAAGGATGAATACAAAGGCATAGATAAGTCAGGAGTCAAGAATAAGGAAGCAACTGGGGAAAAAATTACTTCCAACTAAAATAATGATTAAATGCAATTCCAACTTCATAACCTGATTGGCATGTGCATGGGATCTTTTCCCCTGCCTTTCACTTTTATACACAATCATTGGCCAAAGGCATACAAGCAATACAAAATTCATGTAGGATGACATTCAGATGATTTTAGCATTCATTTTGATGTGTTTGCTTCATTTTTTGCTGCTTTGGGTGAATTCTTGGAAATAGTATATCGTTGAGTTGTCTCTCAGCACTGTACTCGGATGTGGCCTGCAAATGTAAATTTAATAAATGCAAATGACTGGGAATAAAATATATAGGACAGTGTAAAACCCCAATTAAATATACATATGACTGCTTTTATAATCAGGAGACAAGTTGACAGAATGCCAAAATTTTAGCACATTGGACATAATACAATGCCAACCTGTGTGTAGAGGAGTAAGTACTGTTTGTCAAGCTAAAAAAAGTTTGAAGGCCCAAAATCTAAATATAAAGGATCCATTTAAAAACTATATTATTTCATGAAGAGGTGACAAACCCCTCCCCTCCCCATGTACTATTCTGAAAAGTTTTTCCACATGGCTTGATTTTGTTAGTGTTTGGAGGTACAATACATAACAGAACTAATATGAAATTTATAGCTATTAAAACAACTGATGTAATGTACCCTTTTCTTGAATGTAAATCTCAGTGTTTGAATCTGAGTTCCAGAACAAACTCTTAGATCAAACCCAAGGGAGTCTAGACAGATAAGTTGTGCCTCCTGCAATAAATTACAATAAAAGTGATTATTTTTTTGTGAATAACAATCAAAAGTGATTATTGACTGTAACATATGTGAATGCACATATGCTTGTACAAAAGCGCTCTTGAGAAAATTGAAGCAGATGATAAGGTTTCCCAAATGGTTTATCATCATTTTTTTTCAAGAAACATAGATGTCCTTAGTCACGGTTCTCAATTATATAGAGTGTGGTACACTACCACCATTTCTAAAAGAGATAAATAAACTTCATTTTCTTGTTGAATTGAATAAGAAATATCAAAGACTAACCCAAACATGCTAAAATTGTTTACAAAACCATTCATCGAATTGGCAAATGGCAAGAAGAGTTAGAGAAAACTGCCTAACACAAGTTTTCTGAAGAAATTATTCCAAGAGTTTATGCATTACCTCCACTTGAATACCCTTGCATCTCCAACACAGGGACTTAAGGGCTTCCAAGGTCTTTTCTCCATTAGCTTTCAAACGAGATATGATTTTGGAAGCAGAGTGTGCAATAACATCAGGTTGGGCATTCATGTAATCTTCTAATTCAAGGGCAGTCTGCAAAGAATCAGAACAAAAAAAATTGCTTTTCAACCAAAAAAAGTCTAAATATCATATACTAACATATCACAGTACAATTTTCTTAGATTATGCATATTTAAACTTGGGATAGGTGATTTACCTATTATTTCTTCCACTGAGCCATCAAATAGGATTTTTGTTTTCCACTAATTAGTGCAATCAAATTATCTGTCACTATTTGTTTAACAATTCTAAGTTTCTAACCAATAGAGTTACAAATTAGAAAAATTACAATTTCATAACTTAACACTATAGAACATGGGGCAACAAACTCTGGTAGATATATCTTGATATTATCTAGGTTATTTTTTTATCCGATCCATGCCTCCATCAATTATATAGTTATTCTGCCATCTCGAGACTAGAAAGTATAAGTACAAATTAATCCTTTCAAATGAGACACCTCTTTTAGTACTGAAGTTGTTCCGGGGAAAAATACCACTTGTGCCAAATTTCAGGTATTTATAAATTAATGTAGGAATCATGTCATGGCTTTTTGCTTTGTTTTACCTTTTTCAACGAAGTATCCATAATTGCTCAACTTAATTGGTTAAGTTAGAAAATTGCAAGGTAAAGAACCGGCAATAGTGAATATGAACAAGGTGCATGATTATTTGCTTGAGTTCATAGTGGTGGTCTCTAAACAATCACACAGACACATACAAGTCAGCAAACTTACAGGTTGCCCTTGTGCAGAAAACACTTGAATCGTAATCATCTCCAATTTGTAAAATGAAGTCTCGCTAAAGGGGATAACATTATTCCCATTGTTTTCAACTTGCTGTGCCGCATTATCTCCAGAAGATTCTGAATTAAGCACATGACCATTAATCACACCAATATTTTCCCCTTTACTTTCTATAGATTTACTTTTGTCAGTATCACTGGATTGATTGACAGATAGATGCTTCTGTATTGTAGAATGTTCTTCAACAAAAGCAGGTCTTATAACCCCTTGGATAGCCACACAAGCTGGAGGCTGCTCCATCCAATCAACAGGATCATCTGAAGCAATCTACAATAATGATAATAAGAATAAGAAGAAGAAAATCAATTGATACCAATAAACCTAGGGAAATTTGCAATAGAAAGGATTTAGAACGAGGTCTCTCGAAGCCACAAATTAGGTCATTCCAAATGCATTCATATAATGAAAATGTTGACATTAATATCTACCTCAGCTAACTTTTTGGCAAAGTACACCGGATGAGAAGATCGCATAGTCTCCAATTTTGCCCAGTCTGCAAGTGTTTCATCGTCATCTTCTTGCTCATCATCATCTGAAAACACAGCCACCCATTCCTGCAAACAATAATATAAAAATAATGAATAATCTTTTGTACTAATGATGTTTATAGTTCAAAAATGAATATAAGCTTCAGAATGATATAAAAGAAAAACTGACTGAATCATAATCTTCATTCTCGTCTTCATCTTCATCCTCTTCATTGCTGTCATCTAAATCCTCGGTATCTTCATCATCAATTTCCTCTATCCCAAAGTCAATTTCTGAAGGACCAGATAAGTCCATCTCGGAGATCATTTCCATGGAGTTAATACCAACAATGACTTGCTACAAGATACAGAACAGACGATCCATAAAGCAAACATTATTACATCTCATTAGACAAAATATGCCATTATGCAACAGAACTGCAGACTAGAATGAAAGATGAAAGTTGAGCTGAATAAGTAGCACACAAATGATGCATGAGGATTGAATGTTTATGCTTCAAATAGTATAATGAGACACAACAAGCAAATAGTGAGAATATAAACAGACTGTTGAAGCCCAAAAGTTCACTAGTTACATTTTCAATGATGTCAACAGAATGACCACAGAGAAAATGAAGGAAATTTTAGTAATTTAGAGAGTACATAAAAAGACATTCATAGAGATCAGGTCATCAAGTTTAAGTAAAATGAAGCTTTCCAGTAAATGGATGTCTGCATAAACTGCATGTCAGACGACTTAAAGTTAAATGTTAGACATGGCCATACCACATAATTATTTTCTGAAGTTAGGGATTGCAAAATATCTTCACCGTTCTTCACTTGAAAGTATATATCTGCAATGCTTATAGAATTTAATTAAGTGGATAAACCTTCCCAAGCACAAGAAAATTAATACATAATGAATGACAATCAGATAGCCTTCACTTACTTCCATGTTCATCAGTCAAATAAGGCAAATCTGGCCAAATAATATTTTCATGAAACTCATCACTAATCAAACTTGAGAACATCAGCGTTGCTTTGCTGTTAACCTAAAAATGATACACCACAATCCTCATCAGCTCACATTTGTTGTTGCGAAGAAAAGAATAAATGCAATTGATAAGCTGCTTGATATAATTCTTCCCTCAAGTTCACAATTTTCATTACATGAGTTAAGCCTGGGGATAAAGGATCCAAGGCTCACAGTCTGTTAAAACTTAAGATAACATGTAAGTACTACCAAACAATTTCTTCTATAATTAAAGAATTTAATATAACAGAATATTAAGATATTTTTGGCATTAACTTTTCAAAGTTGAATATAAATTCAGGCATGATGAGTTCAATGCTTATTACTACAATGAGACCATAATTCTGTTAATAAAGTTCTATAACTTCACTAATTTTTTAAAAGAAACTTGGTGGTTTACACTTGGAAAATCCCAACAAATTTTAAATATTTTTTCGTAACAAAAGTTTCCAGCTATTCTTCCATAGGATTGCAAGAAACCTTGTCAACTTCTGCACCATATGTCAAAACAAACACAGGCAGCAGAAAGGAAAATTATGGAGCAGTTCTCTCCGAAACTTAAATTAACACTTGGATCCAAAAACAAAGAATGATTCTCTTATTATCTGGTAAGTTACTACACACTGAACTGTAAACCTAAAAAAAATGATTTATTCCTTAATTGTTTATTTATTTTTTTATCAACAAAACTATGTATGTATTATATAAATATAAAAGTACCAGAGGTACATACATATAAACATCCCAAACTTACTGACCACAAACCTGCTAAGGTAATTAAATATATATCAGCCGACATGGTATATATTGACATTACCAAGGCTGATTGCATCAAAGCACAGAGTGGGTAATCCCTCAACAAAAACAACAAAAAAAATCAACCATATCTTCCTTAATTTTATATTTTATATACATTTTGAAAAACAACTAAATAAGTCATGCTAAATCAATTTTATACAAGAGAACAGAACACTTTTCTGACGTGAAATGGAAACACAGGATATTTGTTTTTTCATCTATATTGACCATCATTAATTTCTTCATATAAGAACATTGCAGATTTTGGAACATAGGATATTCTCTAGCAATCATTTAATCCAAACAGTAAGCTCTTACTTCTCTCTGTTGTAAAAATATAGCACTAAAATGAGAAAACCTAAATGGTTACACTTACATCATTGATTAGCAAAATTAATACAACTGAGTACCTCAATAATTGTTCTACTTGTTTCTGCTGCAGTAAGTGTA
Source organism: Glycine tomentella (assembly GCA_007407185.1). Taxonomy (NCBI): domain Eukaryota; kingdom Viridiplantae; phylum Streptophyta; class Magnoliopsida; order Fabales; family Fabaceae; genus Glycine; species Glycine tomentella. Next base: position 750,872 of record PYAF01000136.1, on the reverse strand, counting down.
GCATCTTCACTATTCACTGATGTTGACACAGCAACTTCTTCAAATGGATGATAGGATGGCTTCTCATTTTTCTTTACAGGATCCTGACCGGAGCCCAGATGCTCTGATGATGCCCTAATTCTATTTTTTACAATTTTTTTTCTTCTTATGAACGGAGTGCCTGTGTTTATTTTACTTCTTACCCTGTATAATTATATTCATCCATTATATATTTCCTCTAACAACATTTAATCTTTCTAGACATGAAAGGTAGCCAAAATTTTCAAAATAAGCATTACAGGTTAAACAAGACATTACAAAATTTACATTTTCTGAATTCATCAACACACTTAGCCAGAAGTCTGTCAGATTAAAGAAAATAAAATTTGAAAGTATGCTGTTTTAGGGAACTGCATCTTACATTGATTCAAGAGATGCATGCACCCATCAGCTCTCTACAAACAGGTTCAATAACAATAGTTTATATTAGCTTTCTCATGAAAACTATATTTTATCTTCCTTTACATTAGTGGACCAACTGTGCTTCCAACTGAAATATTAATAGTTGACATATCATTCGGAACCAAATGTGGAAGTAAAGAATTTTTCAATCCCCATAAAAACTGGAAAACAAGACTAATTCTTAGATTGGCACCATTAACACTAGACATTTGTCCATTCATTATAATTTTCATGTGTCAACTATTAGTTTGAATGCATAGTAACCCCTATCTATTATACCTTACCAAAGAATTCTTCAAAAACCAAAAGATTACATCACGTTACACCAATCCCCATTCATTCATTCAAGCATTACTATTGTCCTGTAGTAATACTTAGTGATGCATTTATGAAAAGTACGAAATTTTTAGTAAAATTGCCCCCTTATAAATATTAAATACTACTCCTATGTCAAAAAACCTTCAACGTCAATATGAATTGGAGGGAATACTAGTATATCTTAATTTTTGTAATCGTAACACAATAAATTTTCCACAATTTTTTTCTATAATCATCAAACACACTTCTTTATGTCATAATAAATAATCACATGAACATGAAGACAGCAAAATCGGCATACCAAGGTGCGTCGAAACCGCCGCTGCATGCGAGCCTGCACGACGCGACATAACGCACACCGTTCACGTCATCGGCGCTCCACATTGAACGGTTATTATCTGCCAAAAAGTGCAGAGTAGTCAATGAACGAATGCACAACAACAACAACTACTACTGTTAGTCCATTCGAACACTGCAAAACGCCGCCGTTTTTTGTTTCGAAACAATCTCTGGAACTTCTCACAACATCGCATTCCGTAAGTCAAAATCAAAGCTAAGTTGAGTCAGCGAAAGTATATGGAAGAAGAAAAAAAGAGAGAAGTGAGAGAGAGAGAGAGAGTACGAGGTGAAGGTGCGGCGGCGGAGCGAATGGCGGCGGTGGCGTGGAATCTGACGGTGATGGGAGGTTCGATTATCATCATGATGTATTATTGATTGGTTTAGTTGGCAGAGAATAATATTATGAGAGATCCATAGTGTTTTGAGGTAGGAGAAGATAGAGGCTTTGTTTTTGGATTGGCTATGGTCCGTGCTGATCGGGTACGGACAAAAACATCCTAAACTTACTACGCCTGCTCTCGCTTCTTATTTTCACGGCTTTATCCTATTTGATTCCATGAGCCAAAAAATATCCTATTTTATTCCTTTCGCTTCAAAATTATACGAATAAGTTCATTTCATGATAGAAATTAGTTCCACCAGCATGAAGGAATGCAAGGTCAAGAAATCTAATAAGTATTATTTAATATTTATCATTTTTTTACAAGATTTCTTGCAATCAAAAAAGTAAAAGTAAAACAGATTATTTATGGATTAATTTGTTTAAAAATTTTATTTAAAATATATATATATTAATAAAATAAGTAATTTTTTGTATTTTTAGTGTGTTTGTTTAAATTGTTTTTATTTAAAACAGGTAATTTTTATTTATTTTAATAAATAAATGTTATCTATTTATTAAAAAAGTATTTTTAAAAGATTTATTTAAAATTACTTTTTATATTTTTAAATATGATCTATAAGCTAAAATATGATTCTTCCATTAATTAAATGATCATTGTTAATTAAGTAAATGTACAAAGATTTAGACAGTTGAAAATCTGTATCCCTATATTAACTGTATGCATAACTAAGATTATATTTGAGAATCATACATTCTTTTAAAAATAACAAAGAAGTTACTTGTCTAAAAATGCACAAATGGCCATTTAGACACAATAAACTTTGTGCAACCAAGGTTTTAACAAGAAAACAAACATGCACTGGTTCATTGAGGCATTAATCCGTTTGGTTCATCAGAACCCAAAGAATCAATACAATAGACTGAATAGGGCATAACCTGATTTTTTATTAGCTCAACCGGTTCGGGTTAAATACCATAAATGACCCTATACAGAAGATCTCGTGCTCCATTTCGCTTTGTTCAAATTCTCCGGACCCGAGTACACACGTGACACCACAGCCCTACCCCACAGTGGCAAAATGTGGCCGTTTCGCGTCGAGAAATAAAATATCCATCTCAAACTCCTTAGTGGTATTTCAATTTTCACGTCGTGCTTCGCTTACAGTTTATACAATACTTGTTTCTTTCTCTGAAATGGTGGAAAAGGGTGAGATTTCAAAATGCTGAGTTTCAAGTTCACAACACTGAGCTCAATTATTCTTAAGCCATGGTGAGTTTTTCTCTTTCTTTTTATTTTTCATCATGTCAATTTCAGTGTAATTGCGCGCTGTAATGGATGACGGTTGAGTGGGTTTATTTTATGAGGGTTTTCATGGACTTTGTTTTACATGTTAGCTTATCAATCGTTAATTTGAAAACCATGTAACAGCTTTTATTGTGTAAAATAAAATGACGTAGTTTATAACTTGATAGAAAAATATGTTCATATTGTGTACTGTAAATGATATTGAGGGATGGATTTTAGAGAGAAAGAAAAATAAAACACTTTTTTAATATTTCTTTTGTTTGTTGTAGTACATGAGATGAGAATGTGGCTATTTATATAGTAATAGTTTGAATGGTTATCCTTTTCTTATTGCTTCAAGCTTCCCTTTGTGGCGAACTGAACTCAGGACAAAAATTATGTCAGCACTCTTAATGGCGGGGGTTCAAAATGAGCAATATGAACACGAATTATGTCTAAAATTTGACTTTCAACCAAATAGCAAATGTTTTAGGTAGAGAATAATTACCAAAGGATGATGGGTTGCTTATATATAATATATTTTGCATGATACCATAAACATTTACATTGATGAATTTTGAATTCGGCAACTGACTGTTCAGTTGATCAACAAGAGATCTCAATCTGTTGTTGAATAATTGGATTGCAGAATTGACTCCTTCAACACATGTTTTAACATATGGACTACTTTTGGTCAATGCATAAGAGTTGCAACCTATTGGACTAATCCAAAATAACACCATTTTTATTGCCCCGTAGTTGTACATAACCTGGATCACAAACATACAAAACAATTAAGCTTTTAATTTGTGAACCTTACTTGTACTGTCAACCTGCACAATTTCGTGCAATTTTTCACGATAATCATTTTTGTTGTAATTTATATGTATAAGGTTTAATTGTGTCTATTTTTTATCTTTATTTTCTGTCGAGTTTTGTTTTTAATACTTAAGAAATTTTAGTTCTTTTATTAACTTAAATTGTGCGCAATTAATTAATATGTTTAACTTAAAGTTGAATCATTCTTATATTACTAAATTAAATCATTGATCGAAATAATTATTGATAAGATTTTATTTACCTCTTAATTAAACTTCAGAATAATTAGGATTTTTTTCTAATAAATATAAGGATTAAGACAAAAAAAAAACTTAACATTTATTATAATATGGCAATGCATTAGAATGTTAAGTCAACACAAATGTATTGATATTACGATACAATATAGTGTCGTGTCAATATTTTCATTAAATATTAAATATTAAGAAAAAATTTGTAAAGAAATTTTAAATCAATATTTACATACAAGGTTCTGAACCCAATCAAAATTATATTATATATATATAAATAATATTATTTGATTAAAAAATATTTATTTATAATTTTATATTGAAAAATTTAAAATAAAAATTAAAATATTAAATTTAATAACACAAATAAAATATATTAATAAAAAAAACTGTAAATAAGAATTATCTAAATTAAAACTGAAAAACCTATTTCAAAAATGTAATATAAAATTAGAGAAAAAAAAAGTGGGTATAGAAAGAATTAGGCCCAACTAAAAAAATCTAGCAAGTATTCTTCTTTCTCCTTATCTTCGCACCGCTTCCGTTTTACTTTCTAGTTTTCATTACCGTTCTTATGAGCTGTTTTCATCCAAATCAGTGATCTCCAAATTTGCAGGTTTTCGGAAGAGCGTGGCATAGCTATTATTTGTAATGTTCTTTATTTCAACTATTTTCTCTTTAGAAATGAAGTGCTGTAAACTGCTGTTGCTGACGGATCGATATGCAGAAATTGAAGGCAGAGCTTGATGACGGGAATGGTGGCCACCTCCATGACAGGGCTCTTCCAATGCAGAGGTGACCTCTCCAACTCCGATTGCTACAACTGCGTGACTAGGCTTCCGGTCCTCCGCAAATGAATTTTTATGTCCGCACTTGCGGACATTTGCCCCAACGTGGGTCCGGCACTTGCAGTATTGATAAGATTTCTTTACTCTTGTTTGAAACTCTGTCTAATGCACTGATATTTCTAAAGTTAGTGATGCATCCGTATTTTATTGTGAGTGATTCATGCTCAGTACATCGGTGGGTTTTACTTTGGTTGTCGACTGTATAACACAATCCTCCTCCTTTACTTGGGCTGGGCTGACTATGAAGCCATATGCAATGTTGTCCTAGTTGCTTCGAATCTGTTTCCTATATTGACACTGGCACTCTTACAATATACTTGCATTTGCATTTTCTTACTCTTATTCCCTTTTTTTTTGTGAATACCCATCATGCTCATAGTCTTGTTTTTCACAAAATAGCTAAGATACAAATTCAACTCCCATTCTCACCAGTTCCCTCCCTTAAAGCATACCCACTCTTGCAATCTTGTTTTCTTCAAAATCATTGCACAATTAGCAAACCTTTTATAAATGTGTATTTATCTTTTTGTAATACATGATGCTCTACTTGTATCTTATTCTTTTAAAATAACTATCGTATATGCTTATTCTGGCAGATAGTCAAATACTTGTGTACGTACCGTGCAACATAGCTCGATGCTAATACAATATGTCTGTGAGATGGATGAAAAGCTGTTTCAAATAAGTATATAAAGAAAAAGAGTTTTTCTGGTTTTCTTAAAATTGGTAACGAGATTGCTTTATGTGTCAGGCTGGCTGGCACCTTAATTAATATTTATGTTGTAGGACACAGAAGCTGGAATATTAAGAGTCTGCTAAAAGCAAAATTTGGAATCTGAAACTAGCTAAATTGCTCTTATCTTCATGATGATTATTATGAAAGCATTTTCACTTTAGTATTTGTTGTTATTGCTAAAAATTTCCCACCAAGATCAAACAGGCATTCAATATTTTTTTTATAAGAACTTAAAGTATGCTTGATGTCCTAGTAATTGTTTATGTCCTCGTGATGTTTTGTCTTCTATTTTAGAGTTGTTCAGGTCCTCAAGAATCAAGATGCTTGCAGTGACAGATTCTCCTCTACTTATTGCTAAAACATTTGAAGAAATTAAAATACCAACACGTACACGAGTCACTGTGGTAAGGTCCTAAGGCCTATGTTTATTAGTTTATGAAAACCAAAATTTTCAGAATGGAATACTTTAAACATCAAATGTTGTAGCTCTTGGAAATGAAACTGTAGGTGAACTTGTCTGAATTTCATTTTCTAATATCAGGTATGTGCTGCAAAAGGTCCAAGACCAAGATATCCCCGAGTTTGGAAGACCCATAAAAAAATTGGGACCATTTCCAAGGCTGCCAAGCTTGTTAAGTCTGTAAGTTTTTCCTTATTGCATTCCCTCTAGTCATTCCTGACATTAATTTAAGCTTCAATTTTGTTTTCTCTCTGGTAAGTTGTGACATTCTCATTTAATTCAGAAACTTTTGGACTGATTTTTTCTTGGATGTTTTGCATTTCTGGAAAAGTAATTTTTCTAATGTCTTGTACAGATTAAGGAACTGTCAAATATTAAAGAGGAAGTTTATGGAGCTCTTGATTCCTATGTTGCTTGGGAATTAGAGTTCCCTTTAATAACAGTGAAAAAGGCACTCAAGACCCTAGAATTTGAACAAGAGTGGAAGCGGGTAATACAGGTACTTCAAAATTAGTAATGTAACACAATATTTTTAATGTTCTTTATTTTGTATACTTCTTATCTTTCTCTAAAGTTGCATTGACCCATTGCTTTGATATCTCTAAAGATAGATGTTCATTGTTCAGTCCAAATTTAGTATTTTTTCTGATTTTATTTATTTATTATTGTTTCCCAATTCTCCCCTATTTGTATCCCTACTCTTCATGGGGATAGTCTGTGAACTAACATCCAGTTATGCAAATTACAAATGGCACTGTAGGTAACAAAGTGGATGTTAAGCAAAGGTCAAGGAAAGACAATGGGAAGCTATTTCACATTACTTAATGCTTTAGTAGAGGATGACCGTCTTGATGAAGCTGAAGAGCTTTGGACGAAGTTATTAATGCAGTACATGGAAAGCTTGCCTCGTAGATTTTTTGATAAAATGATATCTATCTACCATAAGAGGGGCATGCATGAGAAGATGTTTGAGGTATGATGATTTGCAATTCGATATCAATTTAAAATATTTACTCAGTAACATTACTGAGTATTAGTTGTCAACTTAACATGTCCCTATATTAATATGACTAGATTATACTTTATTTGAAGTTACTTCAGACTTAACACATCGTGGATATTCACTTCTTGATTTCTCCTGTAGATATTTGCAGACATGGAGGAGCTTTGTCTTCGACCTAATATTGCTGTTGTCTCGATGATTGGGGATGCCTTCAAAGAGCTGGGTATGCTAGACAAATACCAGAAGTTACATGCAAAATATCCACCACCACAATGGGAATACAGATACATCAGAGGAAAGCGTGTAAAAGTTAAAGTCGAACTTCCGTCTAATCAGGTCAACACATACATAGAAAGGCATGGGAATGTTGAACCAAACTCAGACTTGAACAAGAATTATAGATCTTCTGAAAAGACTTCAGAGATAGTTGATCAACAACTCAGACAGGATGCAGATGTAATATCCATGGAACCTGAACAAATTTCAGGCATAAACAACAAATATAGATATGAAGAGACTTCTGACATGATTGATGATCAGCAACTTGGACAGGAAGCAGATGTAATATCCATGGAACTTGAACAAATTTCAGATGATTCATATGACAGTATGGAACCTATTTTCGATGTATAATTGAAGAAAGATTATATAACCTCTCCATCAGACGAGTTTCTATTGTCAGTTATTGTTAATCATAGTTGGAATCATTATTTCCATGCCCATCTCCTACAAGTTGTTACGAGATAAGAGTGAAGACAATCTAGGAATAGGAATAGGAGAACATGTTCTTAAAAATTTCACTAAATGTGAGATTGAGAATCTGGTGATGGCCATTTCATTTGAGGATATCAAATACATCATTTAACAAGCCCGCAATCAAACAAACCAGACATCCTGCAATCAAGAAGAAGCCGGAGAGTTGAAATCCTCCCAAGCCAGTATTAATACTGAATTAAAACTGGGTGCTATGACTTGAAAATTTACTAGAATGCACAACTTTATATCGAGATTGGGTGACTTTATTTTCTGCGTTAAAGAGACTTTGATTAGGTTGTTATACAGGTTGGTGTTATATTGTTGCTCATATGTACAGTACTCAAATTCTAATTTATGAATCTTAAACTTTTCCAAAATCCAGCCTAGAGCATGACATGAGAGCCGAAGTAGCATAAATTTATCTCCCAATTTCAATTTCCATTGTACTTTACTATGCATCATGTCCGATGATATGTCAGTCGATATTTGTCGTGGAAACTAGAAATTTTGGATAAGTAATTAAATTTGTCATCAAAAGGGTAATATGATGACAAATTGATTCTTGTAAAATACAAATTTAGTTTTTAAATATACAAAATGTAATACCAATTATTGTTATCGGTAAATTTATGAGATTATTTTATTTTCAAATTATAATATTTAAATACTAATTTGAGAATAAATTATATTTTTTAGAATCAATTAAGTTACAAAGTTTAAAAATTAATTTATCATTAAATTATTTATAAAAATAAATTGTCATATTTTTTTACATTTAAGAATTATATTTAAATTTTTTATGATTAATTTGTAAGTTTCTTATACTTTTTGAAACAAATTTAATTATTTATCCTAAATTTTTATGCAGAAATGATGTGAATATTTAATAAGATTTCTTATGAACCATGTTAGGCTTACTCATTTTTAGTTTAGCCTATATTTTTACATCCATGATCATTTCTACATCCACACTTATACTCAAGATGGTGTCTTAAAAGAAATTAAAGATGGTAGCCTAATTTTACAAGAAAATTTAAATATATTAAGCGCAGAAAACTAATCTATTAAAAATTTTATTGGCATAGGGTTTTCAACATTTTTTTATATTGAATATTTAAAAGATTACTAATTTAACACGTTTCCTTTATAATTAAATGCATATACATAACAAATTGGTTAATGTTTGCCATAATTTATATAATTTTTTACGGACTTGTTTAAGGATCTATTTTTTAATAACTTAACAGAAATAAAGGTAAAAAAATACCATGTGAAGCTTTTAGCTTGTTTATATTCTCTCCGGTTCTTTATATACGACTTAAATTTAAAGCTTCTTAACTTAATAAATTTCTGTAAAAAAGTATTAATAAATAAATTTTTTATTTATCATGATATGATATTTATATTAATATTATTCATTTTAAAATATATATTATAAAATATACGATAATTATAATTGTATAAAATCAATATATTATGTTGAAAAGTTAACCCAATCTTATTTCATATTTGTTGAATCTTAATCTAACTAAATTCAATGAAAAATAAGTGTCTCTTCATACTATTAAACATATGGATAAATTAGCCTAATGTTATTTCTTCATATGTTTTATATTCGATTCGAGTCTTGAATATGTGTTAAATGTTTGGAGAATTTTTTTTAAGAAAATATTGGAGTGAGGAAGGTGAAAATAAGATTGGAATAAATAAAATTCATAGATTTTCTATTTTATAATTTCATCTAAAATTTTTAGGATTTTATTTTCAAAAAAAAAAATCTTAAAATAACTTATCATGGAATAATTTTCTACTAATTAAGTCGTTGGCTTCATCATGCCAAAATCAGGCAAAGATAATTTTATTTTTAAAAAGTTAAGTGCTAGATGCTAAGAATCAAGAAGGAAAAAAAAAGAATAAATCATCAATTTTATATCTAAAATATTATTCTCTCTCCTAAATAGTTACTAAAGTAAACTCTTAATTATTAAAAATCATAGTATATAGTTCTTAAGTATTAGAAAAATCTTTTAAAATAATTTGTATATATATATCAATTAACTAAATTAATGAATCTCGATTATCCTTAATTACATGACTCATTTAATTTTTATTTTTCACTTATAAAATATCTTTTTAACTGAATATATCTATACTTACATAATATATATGTACACTATATAGAGTATCTCGATATCACATACCGAAGTTCACAAATCCACATATGGATGATTGTGAAAGTTCTTAAGTTACTCATTCATGATCTCACATCATGAGTGATGAAATTCATCCTAATAAGCATTCACTCATCATTCCCAAGCATTACTGAACCAACCACACACACCCACGTCTTGTACCATAAGTCATAACATCAAATCTTTCAAGTATCTTCCCTTAAATCAAGACTAGCATTTTTCCTAATCCAATAAAACATACCTATGGCTATATAAATATAGTTTTGCTTGAGTGTAAAATTACGGTAAATTCACCACAAAACAACTATTTGTTGCTTCAATAAAATCAAGGTAATTGAAAGAGACACTAAATAACTCAGGAACTCACCAGTCACCACTCTCCCTCCGTCACTCCCTCACCTCCAAAACCCCAAACCTTCAATTGTCGATGCCCGCTGCATGGCTCTGCCGTCCGAGCCTCACCGCCCTCGCCGCCACCACCACCACCACGACCACTTCTCCACCTTCCTCCAATCCACCGCCTCCAACTTCGCCTCTCTCTTCAACTCCCCAAACCCTCCCTCCCTGACTCTCCCGCACCCGCCCTCCTCTGTCTCCCTCCCTCTCTTCTTCTCGCCTCCCCTCTCCCTCTCCGCCTCCGCTGCCGTAGACTCAGCCACTGCCGAGCCTGCCCATCCCGCTGCAAAATCGGTCCGCGTCGCGCGGCTTGGCGCCAATGGAAAAGGCGGCGGCGGGCCAGCCTTCGTGGGGCAGGTGTTCAGCATGTGCGACCTCTCCGGAACGGGGCTCATGGCCGTTTCCAACCACTTTAGCATTCCCTTCATTTCGGAAAGGTTCCTGGCTCTTCTATTCCTAAGGGATTATAATTGTAATCTTTTTTTTGGTTACTTTTGAATTCTTCTGTTTTCAATATTTGTTACAACAGCGGCATCTTTTGTTCTGTTTTCTGTTTTTAAATACAACAGGAGAAATATAAAAGGCTCAACCCACTTTGGGGTGGATTTGATTGGTATGAAGGGGAAAGGAAGATAGAGAGAATAATTGATAACTGTGATAAGTGATGACAAAAGTAGAGAGAGATAGGAAGAAAATGAGGTAGAAATGAGATATAAGAGAAAGTGAATGCATGAATATAATTACTCTATACGAAAATTGAAACACCTGAAAACAGAAAACAAATTGAAAAAAGTGGCATTTTTATACTTAAAGGTGAAACCATAGAATGGAATTAGAAAACTTTTTTCTGATATTGAAACAGTCTATATGCTTTCCTAAACTTGCTTGGATTTGTATAAGTATTTGAAAGAACTTATTTACAGCTTATTTGAGTTTATCTTATGATACAACGTACAAGTAATTTTACAAGTATTTGGGAATACTAATGAAAATGGAACTATGATATGTGCCCAAGCTTATTTCAATAAGCTCGTTGGTTTAACTGCAAACAACATTCAACTTGTGTGAAAACAGTTTCATCATTTTTTATCTCTTTGATTTGAAAACAATTTGTACATTAGTATTTATATGAAGTCACTTGTTTAATAAAAGTTTAATTGAGTTATTTAGCCAAACCCAACCATATTTGATGGTTGAGTTTGGTTGCACTTAGTTATCTTAGTATCCGAGCTAGATGTTAAGAGTTTATGTGAGATTCCTGTGAGGTAATCTCTTACCAGTGTACCAAACACGGGACATCTTGCTCAGGCTTCAAAGAAGCTTGTGAGTTTCTGAACGTTGAAAGGAATTTACACCCAAGATCAAGATAGCTGATTGAAATTGTTACTCATAGGTTAAGCTGTTCACAGCCTTATTTTTTCTGAAAATATGAATTTTCACCTATTATCTATCACCTGCAGAACCCCTGAGTGGCTGAAAAAAATATTTTCAGCGATCACCAAGAGTGAGAGGAATGGCCCTGTATTTCGCTTTTTTATTGATCTAGGAGATGCAGGTTAGCTATATAAATATTCTGCTTTTCTCTAGTCCTTATATATGCTTGTTAGTTTTAGCTTTGCGCCTTTGCCTATCCATTTGTGTTATTATCATTTGCTTCAAGGTAACTTTGATCAATATTCCTGTGTAGCCTTTTCTTTAAAACTTGATGATGACTTGTATGTATTTTACAGTATCTAAATATAATTTTTGTGTCCTTTAACTTATACCAAGGCTAACTAATTTTGCTGGCCTTTGAATGCTCATTTAGTTTTACTATTTTAAATAGAAAAAGACATTTCACAGAGTGGAATGAGGAACCTAAAGGTAGGGGTAAATAAGATATCCTTCACAACTAAGAAAAGTTGATACGACAAGGATAAGGGAAAAAATAAACTCAAGCATGCAACAAGGCTGCCCAATCTCTGCATATCTGAAAAAGGCAACTAAAATTAAAGCTGCCATGTGCTGCACACCAAATAAAAGCCAAAAACAATAGCCAGTGGCAAAGGGGCACCTTCAAAGATGTTAGCATTTGGGTCCAAACAAGTGCATCAAAGCGTCTCTTATAATGCATACTAACCGTAAAATTTCATCTTCCTTATTTTTACCATTCTTTTGTAACAAACCAACAAAAACTGTTTCAAAGTGGAAGGACAAATAAACCCAGAGCATATGCCCCAAGAATCCCAATAGGATTTTGCAAAAAAACAAAGAGCCACCTGCAATGCAAATTAACTGGCCTGCTGCATCTAATCGGGATCTGTACATCAAAAATTCACTTGAACACAAAATATTTTTTGTACTTTTATTCATAATCCAATTTATCTATGTTAGCTCCCTGCTTGTCCATGAAGTTATTCTATTATCATCATTCTTTTGGCTAATGTTAATATCTGATCGATAATTACTTTTCACCTATTCTCTTTAATGGTATTAGTTTCATATGTCAAAAAGCTGAATATTCCAAGTGGTGTGGTGGGTGCCTGTCGTCTTGATCTAGCATATGAACATTTCAAGGTATTGCTGACATTTTCAATTGCTAATTTAAATGTAGTTGTGTTGATTTAAGTATGCTCATTGAAGGTTCTGTGTGCTTTGATAATGATTTGGTTGTTTAGATAAAGTAATGTATGCAGATGGATGTCCCCAATTATGGAATTTGATATTTGAATAATCTTTCTTACTTTTATATCTTTTGCTTAATTTATTTATAAATTGTACATTACACACCATGCAGGAAAAACCTCACTTGTTCCAGTTTGTTCCAAATGAGAAACAGGTATTATTAGTTTTTCATTGTTGCATATCTTCTAGCTGTATTTGACTGCCATCTTATTTATAATAAATACATCCCCACCAGGTCAAGGCAGCCAATAAGCTGCTGAAGACAATATCAGAGCATGGTGACAAGAAAAAGGTTGATGGGGTGCCTGTGTTTGGTGCCCAGAACTTAGATATTGCAATAGCAACTACAGATGGTATTAAATGGTGTGTGTTGCTCATCTTCCTTGTTTCATGTGAATTATAGTTTTTTTCACAGAACATTTTTATATTTTGTTGATTTGAAATTTAATATCAGTCAAATAATTATTTTGGATTTTCAATGGAGGGTATCTCTCTTTTTCCTTAGAGTAGTAATTCAACAGGAATCTCTCTAATCTTGTTTCTTTTGCAATTTTAGGGATAACTTTAACTTCTAATGTAATTTCTTTTGTGATTTTTTTGGTTGGTTTTTCGAATCCTCAGTTGTAGTAGTAAAAATATTTTCTACCGAAGCATGGAAAGTAAATATATTATGCTTACATTAGTACTCTTTGTTCAATCAGGTACACTCCCTACTTCTTTGATAAAAACATGCTTGATAATATTCTTGAAGAAGCTGTTGATCAGCATTTCCATACCTTAATCCAAACTCGACACATGCAGCGGCGGCGGGATGTGGTCGATGACAACTTAGCTGCAGAAGTGATTGAGGAAATGGGCGATAGTTTAGGGGAGCCTCCAGAGGTATGATCAATTTCAAGTTCATGAAAGATTAATGAAGTACCTGGTAGAGAAAGAAACTTTTCCTTTTCTAGTAGCATTGCAAAAAATCTCATGTTGAAGTTTTTGATATGAATCATTTATGACTAATTTGGAATTTATTTAAGGCTTTCATGTCATTTTTGGTCTATTATGTTTTGCAGTTGTTTCTCAACATTAAATTTTAAAATTTTCATTCTGATCTTTTATGTTCTCATTTTAGTCATTTTTTCTATATTCCGTTAGAAACGTTAATGTTTTGCTAACTTTTAAATTTTAAAAAAAGGACCAAAATGATACATTTTGAAAACATAAAGGACCAGAATAAATTTTTTAAAACTTAATGTACTAAAGTGAAATAACTGTGAAATATTAAGGACCAAAAGTGACATTAAGCCTTTATTTAAAATACAAATAAGTGATATGATAATGATTTATGATATTAATGAAGTGGTTCTGAGAATCACAAGAAAATGGGGTTGAATTACTATTGAAATTCCAATGTTAAATATATTTTTTTAATAACTTTATTAAAAAGCAAACTTGGTCTTCAGAAAGCTGCTCAAAAGATGATTAGTAGAAGGTTAATAATGTCAACAGAACCAGATATGTCTATAGAATCTTTTGAAGTTAATATACAGTACAGTGAATAAAGTCTTCTAAACTTGCTTCACAGAAAGTGATTATAAAAATATTGTGTTGTTTGAAAAAAATAGGTCATTAAGCTCAAAACAGTTTTGCTAAAAAGATTTATAATAATTTGACAGTTTGTTCAGAAAATAATTTTAAACAAGTCGTGTTCAGAAGCTTACGAGTATAAACACGGTAATGTGTGAGGGAAAGATACTGCACAACTACATCCTAGTTCTGCTCCAAAAAGTCTCGAGTCTATATTTGCATTGAGTTTTCTGATATCTCATAGATGATCTTCTGATGCTAGGGGCAGTCTTCTGAAAATGTTATATTTATCCTCCAAGTTTGTTCCTTTCTGTCTTAGTGACTCCTTCATCCAGACTTCAAATGTCTTTCTCAACACATTCAAGCAAAACTATTAGTAAAGCAAATTTAAAAGTACTTGAAATGTAATATAGAAGGCTTGTCAACATCAAAATGCTATTCAGGATGGTCTCAAACTCAACAATTAAAGGCACCCAATATGATCTTTGTATATTCGATAAAAAAAAAAAACTTGGCCTGAGGTGACTCATATAACTAGTTCCTGAAAATAAAAAAGTTGTGCTGTATGTTTCATTTTATTATTACATTTGTTTAAAAAGGATGAACTACGGAACTAGAGGTATACATGTTACATAACATTTATCTGTATTCTCTAGTCCTATTTCTCTAAACAAATTGGATAATTTATTGTTTATTTTTCCTGACAGGTTCAGGAATTGCTAGACGAAATGGGCCACCCTAGTATACCATTAAGTGTTATTTCAAAAGCTGCAGAGCTTCAGTTTCAGTATACTGTCGACAAAGTATTTCTGGGTAATAGGTGGTTGCGGAAAGCAACAGGCATACAACCAAAATTTCCATATATGGTTGACTCATTTGAGAGAAGGTATATTATATGTTGCTTTCAAGCCTTTGAAACTGAAACTTTCAATTCGTGAAATTTTCACCCCTGACCTTAGTTCACTGGTTTCCTAGTCAAGTTTTTCATGCATTAAAGAAAAAATATTAGCAAACCTTGCCCAAGAATAATATTTGTTAATTCAGATAACTTTGGTTGGATAATCTATTGGAAAACATTCCATCCAAAACCTCTCTTCCTCCAATTTGGATGGAATGTTTTCCAATAGATTCTATTCAGTTGTATTTCTGTTGTATTTTGAAGTTTAAACAATCCTAACAATTGAACCAAGTGTCATCATATTTCAATACATTCATTTTTTTCCATCAAGCATAGCCTAAGTGCTGGTGTTTGTTGTAATACCTTTCTGAACATCTGAAATAGTGACTGAAATAATGTTGAAGGTACCTAATTATGTGTGTTTAGAATGCTCTAGTCATTACACTTGCTAAATTCTTCCCTTCTATTCCATGAATTTTAATT
Source organism: Glycine tomentella (assembly GCA_007407185.1). Taxonomy (NCBI): domain Eukaryota; kingdom Viridiplantae; phylum Streptophyta; class Magnoliopsida; order Fabales; family Fabaceae; genus Glycine; species Glycine tomentella. The sequence continues at coordinate 735,065 of PYAF01000136.1, read as the reverse complement.
TTGTTAGCATTCGAATAGCACATGAAACTCTGATCTAATTTTGGTGAACCAGTTGACTCGCCTTGTTAGTATATATGAGTTGGAAGCTTTGTTTGACAAGTTAAATAAACTTTTCAAATGATCAGATTAATCTTTAAATAAGCTCAAGCCATTGGCAATACTTTATGCTTAATATTTCAATCTTAATAGAATATAGTGGACAATAATGAACAGCCCTTTTAAAGTTGTATATCTTGAGTAGTGTCTATTGTCTATAGAAATTCAATGATTTGTATTTTGTAACATTGTGTTTGTCATCCTGCAGAAGTGAAGCTTCTCTTCTGAGAGCTACAGAGTCAAGCAGCTGCCTTGAGAACTCTAAAGTGGAAGATGATAGGCAAATTTCTGAATGCGTAGACTCTTCTAATTGCAGTTTGGATGGTAATACTGAAGCAATCAAACAACCTAGTCCAAGCTTAAGTCTACCATTTGGTAATTGGTTTCATCACCTATGGCCGAAACAGTGTCCTGAAAAAGCAGGCTCATCTAGAAAAGGTGTAAATAAGGAAGAAATGAAACCAACACCCTTTCTTCCAAAAGTTACAATGGTTGGTCTCTCTACAGAGGAAGCAGGCCAAATGAGC